>CAJNRD030001117.1:7872088-7900203 GCA_905319865.3 Cotesia congregata | reverse complement strand
TATATATATGTATATATGACAAATATATCAAAAATGCTTGTGGGTACTCAAATGAAAGCTCTTGATGAGTGTAACATCGGGATGAGTTTATATCTTAAAAAATGTCAATATTTAAGAAAGTACAGTACTATGAATAAAGGATATATAGATAGATATATAGTTTCTAGTGTACAGGCGTAATAACGCCCTTTTACAACCCCAAGCCTTCACATTTCTGCTTAGTTAACCTGCCTTATCATTGCGGCTGTGGACCGACTTGTGCCTTCTGTACCGTATTCACCCTGATCCTCACCACTCGGGTATTGGAACAGAAACATGGGGGGGGGGGGGAAACCACAGAGAAAACCCATGTTAGTACAGTTGGAGCTGGGTTAAGTCTACAGTGAGATAAGAAATTCTTCTTTATTGACCACTGGAGCATTAGGCCCCTCTCCTAGTGTGCAGAGATCCCTCGCGCTAGCCAACGCTGACTAGAGTGGTCACTCATTTAAGTTGTTGCTTAAATGCGGGTGATCGCCCAAGTCAGACGTGTGCCGCCCGGCTATCTCTGCCACTTCCAGAGGTTGGCAATGTAGCGTTACGCACATATTTTATTCTGAAAAATATTGGTGCGTGCTGGGATCGAACCCGGGTCCCACTCTTTCGAAAAGTGAGCACCGAGCCGACCAGGTCATTGCCAACCTATGAATAAAGGATATATATTAATTTCTTAAATCTCTAAATACACATTTTGCAGTTTTTAAATGAATAAAAATAATTTTTTTTTATTTAATGAATAAAATAAAGAATTTTCGCCACGGAGTTTTTTTTATTCAATAATATAAATAAAATCATACTTGTCGGAGTGAGTTTCAAAGATGCTTCTTCTATTGAAGAATTAAAGTAATTAAAAATTGTCTACTCTGCATTTACTCTGCAAATAACTCCGTAAATTATTACAATCTAAATATCAAATATTTTAAGTATGTATAATCGAAATTTCGGTGGAAAAATAACTATAAGGAAATAAGAAAATTATCTTATATTGACATTGAATTCAAAGTATATAGATTACAACCTTTTATTATTACCCAAATCTTTCCAAGCTTCTCATATAAGTATACATGTATATGTCAATAGTGAAACTGTAATTTATTTATTTCTTCCATGTAGTTTATTTACAATGAATCTGTCATTATAATTCAAATCATTTATTAAATAAACTCAATTAATAACTAATGAAATAATAAATTCATGAGTGCCTATAAATAAATTCTGTACATCATAATATAATTATTATTATCATGTATCCATGCGTGACGGGTATCTTTGACAATAGTTAAATTAGCCCAAGTATTATAATTATTTTTCTTTTACACAAAATCAATTTTGTGCGTTACTCCCTCTTGAGTTTGTGTTTGTGTAGTATTTTTTTTCGATAAAACCCAAACACATTTGATGGGGTGGATCGAGACTTGCGCGTTATCTTCCCTTTACATATACTCTTCTTCCGTCGGCGTACAACCAAAGGATCTCTGACTTTAGTACAACGTGTTGATCGCTCTTTACTTACTTTAATATTTATAAATTCAATCAGCATATGGATTTCAAAAATCGCCAATCACCGGCTTTATCTTTCGTAAGTAATTACTTTTAATTTTTACTCAACGAAAATTAATAAATTATTAACATTAATTTCAAATGATCAATTAGTCATCGTTTAAAAACACCTGTCACATGCGCGCGTAAATTTGTAATTTTATGGTACTTGTTGCTTTTACTTTTTCTCTATTTCATTATAAGAATTTTTGCTAATTAAATATTTTTTTTTTTTTTTTAGGTAAAAAATGAAGCGAATCGTTGAAAGTAAATCAAACTGAAATTTTTTATAAATTTTTTTAATTGGAAAAATAATTTATTGAAGACAGATAATTGGCTATTTTTAAACATTCGAGGTATGTATAATTTTTTTTTTATTGAAAAAAATTAGTCAGTTTGTACTTGGATAAAAAACTTTATTAATTGTTAATAAATTAATTTATTTAGGAAAAATTTATTCATTTATAAAATATAGCTAATTGTTTTCAACTTTTAATAAATAGTTTTTTTTGAAGACAAGTGTATTTATTAAGATTTAATAAATTTTTTTTTAATTAATAATATTACAATTTTTGATAATAAAGATACGCTAATAATTTTCAACAGGGAAAAAAATTTTTGTAATTTATTGCAAGTATTGTTTTATTATTAATTTTAAAAAGAAAACTATTAATCTACTCGATATCTATTAGAGAACTCATATATTATCAATAGAAATTGTAGGACTATAAAAAAGTGTCAAAGTGGAGTTTTTATACTCACTTTTTTTTTCAAGGGTATAAACAAATGCTTATTAAAAATTATTAAATCATATAATATTCAAAAATCATTTATTAACAGTTAATAAAGCTTCTTAATTAAATATTAACAAAAATTCTTCCATTACTGTAAAGTTATTGAAGTATAAAAGTTTTGGCATCAGTGCAGGATACCCGCGTTCATATCAATAAGAAAAGAAATTTTTTTCTTAAAAAACCATGACAGATCTTTGCAGTTAATTTTTTGTAGTTCTCAAAACCATCCTGAAATTTTTGATGCTATAATTAGTTGCTAAGGTATTTTGATGTTTGGGTATTTTGTCTGCGAGTATTTTATTGAGCAGCCGTAATTTCTTATCAATTATAATTATACTTCACAATAGGAATAGTTTTATTAATTTTTACTATTGTTATCAGTAATTAACTTTTTTCATGTTTTGCACGGTTATGTTTTAATAAAGTTTATTATCATTATTTATAATTTTGATTTAATTCTCACTACAATGACAGAATGCAATTACATGTGTGTCATCGCCGTAGACCTTGTGCGTAAATCGTGACGCAGGTGCACGTTTTGTCATGAATAGGAAACGTTTATTAATTTGTAATAATTATAGTCCTAAAAAGTAAACTCAGTAGTGAAGAAGAATAAAAAAACAAAAAAGTCCATTGCCATTAGAAAACAAAAATACTAAAAACAAAAAATAAAGCATAATAAGTATAAAAAAATTTTTATATATAAATTTCTAGTATAATATTATGAGAAATAATAAGTTGCACTGGAAATTTATTTCAGGATATTTTTTTAGTGACTCCACTACGGTCCTCGTTCGTTTAGTTGCGTTTTATTATTTATAGAAAGACGAAATATACCGCACTTGTATCGAGAAGTTTGTGGGTTTAAAACCTCGTAGTCATACTCATTAGTTATTAATTATTAATTATAAATTCACATTCAATAACATAAAACCGATTACTGCTGAGTTAAATTTAAAAGTTGTGAGTTATTAATAGATGACAATTATAAAACAATCAGTGCGTGCTTACTAACCGTGAGAAGACAAGTTCGCGTGTTGTTTCAATATAAAGGATATTTTGTTTTTAGTTTCGGAGGTAAGATCTATTTCTGTTTAACGATAATTATTATTTAATTTTCTCATCAATTTTTATTAATTAATAGCTATAACTTAAATTTTATTAATTGATAGTTTGTATCTAAAAGAGAAAGTTAACATATTATTTTAGCGAACTAAATTTTTGCAAATAAGATCAACTAAATTTAAAGACCTTGCTCCTGAAGAACGCTGCAGAAATTGATTCTAGTTTTATTGTTTAATGTATTCGTTGAGTAAGAAAACGTGACCGAACTTACAAGTGTGCTCACAATAAATCTTTTAACTTTTATGCTTTATTTTTTTCAGATAAAATTCTTTAAATTAATAAAATTTTTTTTTCATCAAGTATACTGTAAATAATCAAGAGTAAACTCGGAGTGAATTTACACTTCCATCACTCGAGGTACCGGAGTGAAGAAATAAAACCCTACGCGTAAGGAGTAAATCTGGAATTTTTTTTTCAATGGAGTGAATATGAATTTCAATTTAATAAAAAATCCTAGTGCGGAGTTTTTAGATTAAAATTCATTTTTATTGAGCTGAAACAAGTTTAACATGACAAATTACTAACAAATACTACAAACTATTTATCTCAAGTTGAAGATTGTAAATATTAATTATATTTTTTTAATTAATTGACTTCGGAACATTGAATCAAATTTTTATGGAGATTATTTTCTTTTTAAGTTTTGTTGATAAATTTAAATGTAAAAAGTAAAAAAATAAATCATTAACATTACCACGTTTAATTAAATAAAATTAATTACTTTAAAGGTACTAAAATTTAACTTTTATATCGCAATTTTTGGGATTTCTTAAAAAATAAATTATTATGAATTTATAAAAAAAAAAAAAAAAATGCTATTTATAGAAAAATAAAATTTCAATGCAATTTTTTTTAAATATTAAAATTTATTTGTTATATATTTGTCATATGTCCAAATAGTAATAAATGGTATAATAATTGTTAAAATTTCTAAATACACATTTTATAATTTCTAAACGAATAACAATAATTTTTTTATTTTTACTCAACAAAAAAAAATAAAGAATTCACTCCGCGGAGCTCTTGTTTATTAATTATATACATGAAATCCTTCTCAGAGTGAATTTCACTCTGGAGGGATAAAATCAATTCAAAATCATATTCACTCCGCACAATTTTTACAGTCTACTGATAATTCAGCTTATTAGTCATTGATTAGAAAAATTTAATTTATCTTTTGCGCAGAAAATTGAATGCGAGAAAATGTATGGACTAATACTCGAAAATATGTCCGAATACATTCGGCAAAAATACGGAGAGGACAAATGGGAAGAAATAAGAAGAGTCGCGGCTGTTGATCAGCCCAGTTTTAGTGTTCACCAAGTCTATCCGGAAACTTTGATCCCACGACTCGCTAAAAAAGCCATTGCGGTAAGTTTTTCTTAATAAAAAAAAAAAAAGAATTCAGTTTATCAATGACAATCCATTAATTCATCTTCAGATACTTGGTGTCTCAGAAAAAGAGTTCTTCGATCAAATGGGGGTACATTTCGTAAGTTTCGTCGGTCAATATGGATACGACAGAGTTCTGTCGGTATTGGGCCGACATGTTCGTGATTTTCTCAATGGGCTCGATAATCTTCATGAGTATCTAAAATTTTCTTACCCTCGTATGCGAGCGCCATCCTTCATTTGCGAAAATGAAACTCGTCAAGGTAAAAATAGTTATTCACATTAAATTTTGGAGTTAAGAATAATTTTTAATTTTCAATGGTTAATGACTAAACAGGTTTGACACTCCATTACCGAAGCAAAAGACGTGGCTTCGTTTATTACACCATGGGCCAAATACGCGAAGTTGCGAGACATTTTTACCACAAGGATCTGCTGATTGAGCTAGTGCGTGAAGAAGTACTTTTCGACACGGTACATGTAACTTTCCAGCTAACGTTCGATAATCGGGCGTTTACGCTAGCGTCACTAGCGATGACGCGGGAAGAAAAACACTTACCGATCGGGGCATCTGTTTTGTTTGAGATATTCCCATTTTGCATCGTTTTTGGGTAAGATATTAGCTCATAGATTAATTAGTAATAGATTAAAATGTTGGATTGTAACTTAAAAATTCAGATTTGTTACTTCAGATATGACATGATTGTTAAGAGCATCGGTAATTCTCTGATGGTAATTTTACCAGATTTGGTTGGGAAGAAAATCACACATTGGTTTGATTTAGTGAGACCGTTGATTGCTTTCAAGTTTCAATCGGTGAGTATCAGTGATTGATCGATTTTATTGGATTTGAAGACTTCTCTGATTAGAAAATAAAAATTCAGTTATTTAGTTCTTAAGTGGGTAATAAGGTCTGAAGAATATTAGTGATAAAATATAAAATATCCAATTTAATTAACAGATTTTTATGTTAAACATTATTCGAGTACATTTTGTTAAAAATATAAATAATAAATGATTTTACCATAAACAAAATTTTAATAATAAATGATTTTACCATAAACAAAAATAAAAATATGTATTTAAAAAAACTTACAATCAGATTTCATTTTACTACAGTCAGAAAATTTTTACATATTTTTTAACATAATTAAATAGTTCAAGCATATTTAATAGTATTTAAAATCTATGGTTAATAAAGTATTATTTTTAAATTAATAATATGATTGTTAATTTCAAATATCATGTTATATCAAGTATAGTTTAATGATTTCAGTTAGTGTGCAAAAGGCATATACTTCATTACCCTGCTACACTTTAAATGGTTAATTTTGTTTTTGTTTGTAGTAAAAATAACCATTTTTTGATTATATTTGATAGAAAATATCCTTAAATAGTTTTTAACATCAACATTTATGGATATAGTTTTCTTTTCATTACAAATATTATTTAATGAAGGGCCTTATTATCTACAAATACGTTTTTGTTACAACAATAATTTTAATTTGGTAACCGACGGACACTTATAAACTTATAAACAAAAAAAAATGAATAGAAAGTAACAATTATTTCATTGAAAAGGTTCAAAGATATCTCATGGAGAAAAATTTTCTTCTACTTTGATATTTGAAATTTTATAATTGCAGGGTTTCTTGAATATAAATCAAACCATCGAGATTTATAAAAAATGTTTTTGACAATTATAAGCTTGAAAAATACAATTTGTAGGAAAATTTTCTTGAATAACTCAACATGAGATCACTTTCGTTTCCAAAATTTTTTAATTAATAAATTTTTTATTGATCAGATAAATGTATTGAAGAAATATTAGGGGAAAGTGGGGCACGACGGCCCCCTGGGGCATAACAGCCCCTCTAAAAAATTAGGTAAAAATTTTTTTTTCCTTTTCCGTCAAATTATGACCTCTATGATGTTTTTATGATATTTTGGGCCAATATGTGATATGTGGGGTATAATGGACCAGTCGAAAAAAAAAATTGTAACGAAAAAAATTTTTTTTTTTTTCGAATTGTTATAAATTTAAAGAATTTATTATTTTAGGCCTTTTAAGGTCAATGGTATTTATCTTGGGTAAAATGAATTAGAAAAATTTTAATAAACTGAAAAATTTAAGAAATAATTGAATTATATAGCTTATAAAAAATTGAAAATACAGTTTTTTGAAATTAAAACAGTAATTATATTATTAATTATTGATCACGGTATCCTCTGCGCCATGCAGAAGCCTAATTTCAAAGTTCTATTTGAGTTCTTCCAAAGATGTCTTACTCTACGCAATTCATATTTCTAATTTTGACTTGATGAAAATATAGAAATAAAAAAAAAGCTCTGGTTCAAGATATTACGTATTTTAAAAGCTCAATCTGAAGACTTAACATGTGATTTCAATTAATGTAAACTAATGTAACCAATTAATTGCTGAATAACATCTCTGTATTTTTTCTTGTACGTAGGTTTAAAACCTCTAAGTGCAATAAAAGAAATTAATGATATTATTAATTATTATCTATTTAAAACTGGCGTCTTTAACAGCTTAACAATAAAATTTATAACAATTTTTTAAAAACCTTTACATGAAGTAAATTTTGAATAAAACATAAAACATAAATTTTCGATAATTAGGAAATCACATTGAGATAATTTAATGACGACGGTCTAATTAGCAATTGGTCTAACTCCTTATTTTTTAGAGGGTGATTTTTTAATATTTTGATGTAGCAATAGTCAAATTATAAATTATTTAAATGATCCAAGCCAAAATGTTACACCTCTATTAGATATTAAATTGTTTTTTTAAAGTAATAATAAATTTTGAACTAATTGTTTTTTCGTGCAAATCGAAGATTCTCTGAAAAGGAGTCAGACAATTTGCTAATTAGAACGTCGATATACGATTATTCGTAATGATCACAGACATACTCGTCGGAATAATTTTCGTCGATACCTGCGCAAGAATCATGAGCCCATTTATTACAATTTTTACACTGAATCTATAAGTCTGTGGATTCTGAGTAAAGTCCATTGCAATAAAGACAATAGCAATCATCATTTTTATATTTTAAACATTTGTTTTTTCAAATTTTTTGATTTTATTATTTTTATTTTTTTTTTTTTTTTTTTTTTTTTTGTTTAATTGAGGTCCTTTTTTTTGCTTCATTTTGATCTTTTCTTTGTTTGAGTTCTTGGCGATACCCAAAACTCGTAAGAATTGTGGTTTTCCCTCGACGACGTTTTCTGGGAGGAGAATCTTTAAATTTTGATGGTAATGGCTTTAGTAAAAAAAAAAGTTTTGTTATATGCTTTGTTGGGGAGGGGGCCATCGTGCCCCAGAAAAAAAAATTTTATCAATTTTCTGAAAAATTTCAACTAATTTATTCGGAATAAACAGAAAATAAACGAACTTGATGGTTAAAAACCACAAAAAGAAATAACTGACTTAAGGGGGCCGTCTTGCCCCATCTTCCCCTACACTGATTAGTTTTTTATTTGTTATTAATTGAAATAAAATGTAAAAATTTCTATGAAGAAATATGATTCTTATATTTTTAATAAAAAATGAATTCATAAAATATCTCTTAATTAGGCTTTATTGACCGCTGGCATCGAACTGTAATTAAAATCGGTATAAATTGTTTCAGATATTACATAGAACGAATAATATTTTTGAATTAGTATCAGTCGAGCCAGTTTTAACAGAGCGACCGTCAGATCGCAAGAAACACGCGTTACTTCTCAGTGACGATGAGGAAAATTTATCAGACGACAAAACGTTGAGATTAAAGGGACAAATGATTTACATGGATAATTGGCGGATGATGATGTACCTTGGCACTCCGGTAATGCCGGATCTTAACGCACTAATTGCAACTGGATTGTACATCAACGATCTGTCGATGCATGATTTTAGCAGAGATTTGATGCTAGCTGGTACTCAACAATCTGTAGAGTTAAAACTGGCATTGGATCAAGAACAATTAAAGAGCAAAAAGTTGGAAGAGTCAATGCGTAAGCTTGATGAAGAAATGCGTCGTACGGATGAACTTCTTTATCAAATGATACCGAAACAGGTTGCTGATAGGTTGCGAAATGGAGAAAATCCTATCGATACTTGTGAGGTGAGTTATTATTGATTTTAATTGACAATTAATCAATCAATTTTATACCAATATTTAACATTTAATCATTATTATTGCAGATGTTTGACAACGTTTCGATTTTATTCTCTGATGTAGTAACTTTTACAGCAATTTGTAGCAGATTAACACCTATGGAGGTTGTATCAATGCTAAATGGGATGTATTCACTTTTTGACACTCTCACGGAACGCAATCGTGTTTATAAGGTTTTATAAATGATTACAATAACATAAAGGACAATTTTTTTTTTTTTTTATTGCCCATTGTTGATTGTTTCAGGTAGAAACGATTGGAGATGCTTACATGGTCGTTTCTGGAGCGCCCTCTAAAGAAACAGATCATGCTGATCGTGTTTGTGATATGGCTTTAGACATGGTTGAAGCTATTACCGATTTAAAAGATCGTTCTACTGGTAATTGAATATTAAAATAAGTTTGGAAATCCCAAAAGTGCACGATTCATAATGCTCATTGAATTTTTAAGAGAACATATATTGTACTGATAATTTAGAGAGTAAAGTGGGAAAGAAGGAAATTTATGATTGTCGATTATTGGAGAAATTTAAATTCAAACTTTCGCGGTATTTCCCTTACTTAACTCAGCTCCAGCTGGTATCAGAATGTGCATGCGCATTACAAACAGAACTTACCATATAAATTTTATGAATAATAACAAAGAATATATTAGTTTAGTTTTTCATTAATTATAATTAAACAATACTGAGCTAGATAGACGTTTGTGATACAAAATCCTGATAGGGATACAATGAGTCTATTAATAGACATCCTTTCAATTAAAAGGAAAATGACGTAGATCATAAATTTTTCGTATAAAGATATCGTGTTTCCAAGCTGCAACCATTTTTCTATTTCTTGGAAAAAAAAAAGTTTTAATTTGTTTAAATGATTTTCTCGTCTCTACTATACTGAATAAATTTTTGAAAATTGGAGAGTTAATCTTGATTGAATTATCTATTCGATGGTACACAAATTATGTTGTGTCCGTGTACTAACCAGGAAAAAAATTTTTTCGATCGTAGAGCACTCTAATGCTTTGTGCAAAAAAACTTGACTAACTGATACCGTCTATTGTATTTCGAATTACGCGCGCTTACCGTGCGCCATCTATGTACGTCATTTCCCTTATTGCCAATATAAACTGAAGAAATACTGAACGACTAAATATTATTTTAGCGTTATATTCTTCACTGATCACTTTTTCAGTTAATTATATTGACAAAAACATATAATATTAATTAAAAACTATAGAACTCAATAATTTCAATTCAATTTTTTTATTAAAATTTAAACTTTTAACCAGAATAATTACACTAAGTATATATTTTAAAAATTGAAGAATTAATATCGTTGGAATTATCTGTTTGATAGGTACACAAATTATGTTGGTGTCTATTTGCTAACAAGAGTATACAATAATAATAGTTGCAGAGAGGAAGCAAAAAAATTTATCAATTGTAGAGCACTTTCTAATGCTTCGTAAAATCAATTCCATCCAAGATAATTTTGGACTATTTTAAACATTTTATGAATCAATAACTTTTATACTTCAAACGCTGACATTTTTTTTTTGTTTTATAATTTAAAGCTAAATGAAACAAATATTCGGGTTATTATGATTTTGTATAATTTATTTATACACAAGTTAAAATTATATGAACCATCGGAAAGTCTTGTTAGACTAAAGTTTCATTTCTTTTGAATGTAAAAGTCAATACTTGAATTTGTTCTAAATAAAACAAGAAAAATTTTTGTAAAAATATACCTTAATACAATTTAATTTTAATAAGAGTTATTTTTAAGGTGACCACTTGCAAATCCGGGTGGGTATCCATAGTGGTGCAGTAGTAGCAGGAATAGTTGGTCTAAAAATGCCGCGATACTGCCTGTTTGGAGACTCTGTAAATACTGCCGCGCGTATGGAGGCCACAAGTGAGGCCATGCAAATTCATATATCAGAATCGACTAAAGAGTTACTGTCGCCCTCCTATAAGGTCAAGGAGCGTGGTGAAATACAGGTCAAGGGAAAAGGTAATTAATATTTATAATTTACAATTTACAATTCATTTAATAATTCTTCGGTTAAATTCTATTCAATAGGGTCAATGAAAACATACTGGCTGGAAAAACGTCCCCTGCGCTCCAACGTAACAAAAAACATAATAATTCAAGAGCCGCCGATCTGGATGAACCGCGTTTCTGAGAAACGTGCCCTAATTTCTACAAGTACTGGAATTAATGCGGGCTGCGTATCTCCTAACAAATTAGCAGACAGCCACTCGCATGGAGATATGTCTGCAAAATCTCCTGGCTCAAGAATATCTTCTCCCACTCCTTTTGGATCTACGGGAATTATTTCTGATGAGAGGCGCATTTACTCGCCAATTACGTTTCAAGATGTTGCGCGTCGTTCAGAAGCTAACACCCCTACCAAAATCTCTAATACTTTAGGTAATTGTTATTGTTATTCATTAGATAATTGCATCAAAAATCGGCTACAGTATTTTTTATGAATAGTTATTTGTATAATCTATATAATTGAGAGAATAAGTAAAATTTTGGCTCAGATTATTTTAGGATTAAATGGTTATTTTAGTTAAATTTAGTATAATTGGAAAGGCCTTGACCTGAATTTGGATTTTTTTAAGTTTTCATATGCTTTTGTAAGATAGTTTATTTATTATGTGATAAATTTTCGGAGTAATTATAAATAGATTAGAATTTCATGTTAGATAAAATTTGTTTATTTAATTATTTTGTTTTGGACTTTTCGATCTTGTTATTTGCAAAATACTGATCTATATAATTAAGAGAATGAAGGAAATTTTGTGTTAGGCATATCTTTATTATTAAATGGATTTCTATAATATTATATTTAGTACCATCAAAAAGGTACTAAATATTACTTTTAAAGGTAGTAAATTGACGTTGATTTATACTTTTTCAAGATTTTATATATGTTTTGGTGATAATCAATTAAATAATGTCGAGTTTTTTGTTCTGTAACATTTTTTTATTAAATTATAGGTAATTGATCTACTCATAGTAATATTATTTTTAAAAGTTATTTCGTAATTGCCCACGCACTGTATATTGCGATTAAAAATGTCGAAAAATCATTAAGCCAACGTTTTTTTTCTATTCATAATTTATAATTTTTGACAGTCTCGTATACTGACAGAAAAATAGCGTTCTCGAAACTAAGAAAATCTAGTCAAATAGCATCATCAATATTATTTAATTAAAGTTTTTATACCTAAAATTATTTATTATATTGAACCTCAATAGTTACTTAAACTATTTTTAGTTAAGTATGGGCTCAAAAGTCACCTTGATTCACTTTAATTTAGAAAACAGAAAAATAATTCAGACAGCCCGGATCCGGAATCGATCCGGATTTTATGGTTACGCACCAAGGGCTTTTCCAGTTAAGCTATCTGAGACATTGTTCTCAACAATTTTTTCAGTCACCTAACAATTTTTTGTTTAACACGATAACAGAAAAATATTTATTAAAATATAGTTCTTATAACTATTTACCCATAGTAACTTCAATTAATGCATAGTTCGAGTAACTAATACAAAAAAAAAGTTCAGAAAACTATATACTTGGGATATTATTATTAATATTATTATGATCATAATATTATACGAAAAGTTACAAAAGACAAATAAATTTTTATTATTGCACTATATGTAATTAATAAATGTAAAAATTTTAACTGGCTTCATTTAAATTATGGCTTATAAATATTTGTAGAAATTTGTTTCAATTTTTTAAATATAATTTAACACCAAATTTTTTATTTAACCCCACAGAACTTCGTTCCAAATCAGTCAGTGAAGTATCATCAACTTCTACAGCAGTTTGCAATCCCTCAAACGTCTTCGGCTCTCTACTGAACGATACCGAGGAACATTTTCGTCTTCACCGAGACAGTCTTCCAATCAGAGAACAATCAGCAGGTGTACACGGTAGAACAGAATCGAAAAGCAACAGCAATATCAGCAATAAATCGGGATTAAGCAGCACAATAGACACCAAATCCCCCGACACAGAATTTTCACGAGAAGCGACGCCATGTAACGATATCAACGTCCTCATGAACGCATTCTGCCCTGCAATGGAAAGCAATGAATTTATCGACAATTCGCAATTATTAATCAGGTCCGACCAATGTTGTCCTGGTTTCGCAATCACCAAAAGCGGAAAAGCTAAACATCATGGCAATGGATGCTCCATTTGTTAAACTTGATATTTTATTAAATTAGTTGATAGATAATTGAAAATTAAAATATTATATAATTTTATTAATTGTTAAAGTGTTGATATTTATGGGTTATTAATTTAATTAATATTATATGTATGTATGTAATAAGTAATGATTTTATATATATATATATATATATATATATATATATATATATATATATAAATTATAATATTACTGTTATTATTAAAAAAATAAAACAATTGTAGTAATAAAATATTTGCATGTAGAATTACTACTTATTAAAGTAAAATTGGTTTTAGTGATTAGAGAAGTCGTAAGTCTAGAAAAAATCGGTCTGCCGTACTCGGGAATATGACCCACGCATACTTGCACAGTCTTCCGGATATCGCGGATTAACAGCGGATTATAGGGTATATTGTATAGAAAGGATAGCTGTTCCATATAGTACCTCTGTACAATAGCAAAGCTGGATAAGAAAAAATAGACATTTTTCAAGATAAAGAATCGTATATACGATAGTGTTTGTTATATGAAGTCTATTCACACCTTTACTTAATGTTATTACACTCAACTTGCTTTATTATTGTTTTTTTCTACCGTTAATTTATTTTATTCACTTACGTGGGCGGACCGCGAATGAAGAGGGGTTCTACGGATGAGAGTGGGTAGAAGTGTAAAGACTATTTAAGCTACGATTATTATATGTGTTTTAAGTTTGTATCTATTGTATCATTTATCGGGAATTAACCGAGGTTGTTAATATAGAAGTAGAATTTCGGAATTGGGTTGTGGGAAGTGGTTCTTGGAATTATATCATAATTAACATAACTATCTATTCAATTTTTGCAAAATTAATGATTTTTAATATTTTCCAATTAATTGGAATTTAAAAATTAATAATTTTTATATTTTTTCCTTATTTGTTATGTCACAAAATTAATTTGTAATCTTAACGAAACAATTTTCTTGCCAGGCGCGCAGTAGCCTATCGGATCCGGCCCTTGCTATCAAAGCATTGGACCGGGTTCGAATCCGGCGTACACCAATGAATATTTTCAATATTTAAGTGTATTATTCTGCTCAACCCAAGAAATACAAACGAGTTCCAATCTCAAAAGTTTACCCCCTACCGTAGTCGCTCATGACCTTAGTAGTTTATGCGACTTTAAACAAATCAAAAAAAAAAAAAAAAATTTTCTTGCCGTAGCGAAGTGATTTTGTTGCCAAAAATAGTTGTAAGATTCTGAGAAACTTTTCTCCAAAATTTTAATTAAAGATATAATTTCCAATTTTTTTATTATTATAACAATTAAAAAATCCTTGACATAGTTCTCTCTGCAGGTTACACCCCTGGAACTTCTTGTTATATTAAAGTTCAAAACGCTAAAAAACTTTTCTATTGCAAAGTCTGAACTTCTTGAAACTCAAAATACAACTCCAAGATCGAAAATCCAGTTACTGTATTGGAAAAATATTTTTTTGGAAATTTAACTAACAAAATTAGTCGTTATTTGAAAAAATTAATTTAGCTATTTTGATAAAATCTAAAATTTTCATTTCCAAACTGTAACTTTGACAGACTTCAAATTTGGTGGGAGTCTTCGTTTATCATGTCAAGTTCAGCTAAGGATGAATTTTATCAAATTGAAACCCCAAAAGGGACTGTGCAGGCGTTAACAATGAAAATCTCTTTTTTCAAAACAATAGTTTCTATGAGCTCGAAGTTTTGTTGGAATATTTTATTTATAATGTAAAAATCGGGCGCGCAGTAGCCTATCGGATCCGGCCCTTGCTTACCAAAGCATTGGACCGGGTTCGAGTCCGGCGTACACCAATGAATATTTTCAATATTTAAGTGTATTATTCTGCTCAACCCAAGAAATACAAACGAGTTCCAATCTCAAAAGTTTACCCCCTACCGTAGTCGCTCATGACCTTAGTAGTTTATGCGACTTTAAACAAATCAAAAAAAAAAAAAAAAATTTTCTTGCCGTAGCGAAGTGATTTTGTTGCCAAAAATAGTTGTAAGATTCTGAGAAACTTTTCTCCAAAATTTTAATTAAAGATATAATTTCCAATTTTTTTATTATTATAACAATTAAAAAATCCTTGACATAGTTCTCTCTGCAGATTACACCCCTGGAACTTCTTGTTATATTAAAGTTCAAAACGCTAAAAAACTTTTCTATTGCAAAGTCTGAACTTCTTGAAACTCAAAATACAACTCCAAGATCGAAAATCCAGTTACTGTATTGGAAAAATATTTTTTTGGAAATTTAACTAACAAAATTAGTCGTTATTTGAAAAAATTAATTTAGCTATTTTGACAACATTTGTTATATCAAATGACTAGTTTATATTGAACCAGCAAAAAATTTGTTGTTATCTTGACACAACAATCTTGTTATTTCAACAAATCTATTTGTTCATTCAACTAAAATATTTTGTTGAATCAACTAACAGATTTTGTTATACCAACAAAACTGTTTTGTTATAACATATAAATTACTCACCATAACTTAGACTTGGTTATCATAACATATATGATTTGTTATCCCTCTGCTAACATATTCATTTGTTACCACATGTCTTATGTTGTCTTAATAAAAAAACTTTTTTGCTAGATATTGCAATTTTTCATTTTTATAAAGACTTACATTGAACTAATGTTAAAAATGAATAAGTTTGAAACGAATAGTGACAGGTTAATTCTGTTAATTGAATTTCAAGTTCATGCGATTTACTTTAATTATCGTTGATTAATTTGCTTCTACTTTCATGTTAAAATTATTAAATATTGTATGACATTGCTTATTATTTATTTAATATAAACAATAAGATTTGTAGTTTTATTGTTAAATTAACAATCGGAGGAATCAAGTATCGATTTTTTAGTGAAAAAATTTTTTTTTAATATTCTAATTAAAGTTATAAATGGAAGATCGTAAATCATAACTTAATTTCATTAAATAAATGTTGGAGATTATAGAGTAAGCTTCAATTCATACTACTGCGACTTTATTCAAATAAGAGGTCACAATTATGTCCACATTGTTTTACAAATTTCAAAGGATCAGAATATTATTTTAGTTGAAAATTTTTCAGATATTAATTCTAAAAACTAAAAAAGCCATTCGGCAGCCGAAATGGAAGTGGATTTTATTAATAAGTGAAATAATAATAAAATAAAAAATATTTATAAAATCTTATTTCCAATATCAATATATTCATTAAAATTTATGATTGTCTATAAATCATTTATTTACAACATTTTCTAAACTCTTGAATCATTAGAATCTTTTTTCAGATTTAACTATGTAATCCAGAATATTATTGTGTTTAATTTTTGTTAAAGAATATTTAATAAGATACTAATGTACCTGTTAAAACAAATGCAATAGTAAAATTTCATTGAAGCTATATAGGAAATTTTAATTAGATTTGACACACATTTTATATGTACATGTATAAACTTGAACCACAAGTATTTTTTAATCCAGCTCGACGATCTGAGTCGGAAAATATTAAAATTTTTCAAAAGTTTTGGGGACAAATATAATAGTTAGATATTTAAGAAATCTACTAAAAAATTTAAAGGTCATTTACCTTAAAAATTTTTCAAAATAAAATCGAATTAAAACGAATTTTACTGATAATTACAATTGACTCATCCGAGAAAAATGACCAAAGTCATGATTTTTTATATATTTTTTTCGGATGGAATGTTACTCGAATACACATTTGTAATGGATGAAACACGTTTTATTTGTCTCTTCTAACCGCGGAAACTACTTACCAGACTTACACCCCTATCAATCCAAACTATTCTATTCAACAAATCGATTTAAAAGTTCAATTTCCTGTATGATGCATCCATATACATTTATCCGCTACACATATTTTTAAGTCAAGTAAGTTTAATTTTTTTGTAACAAAAATTTTTTTTTTTTAATTTATAATAAATTTTTTTAATAGTAAAAAAAAATGTCTAATACAATTAGAGTGTTTAACTTTTAGTAAATAAAAGGTACTAAAATTATTTTGGTTTGATGATTAATTTTTTATTAATAAATTTTTTTTTTAACAGTAAAAAAAATTTGGTGTTATAATTAGAGTATTTAAATTAAAGTAAATAAAATTATAGTATTAAAATTTTTTTGGTTTTATTAACGAGATTTTCACGTGGTCAACAGAATTATAAGGCGATTAACTGTAATCTGTTGCTTCAAATGGGCTTCGGATGTCTAGATCATTGTCAAATATTTTCGTACGAATTAAGAGAGACGTTTTGAAATAATGCACTTTAGATCGCTACTATTTTATTAAAATTGTAATCAACTAACTTTAATTTTTAACAATTTTAACTTATTAAATTTTCGAAAGTTTGAATAAAGCTAAAATTAATTAAAAAAAAAATAATTGTTTAATTTTACGGTCAAACTATAAAAAAATTGGAAGTGGAAAAATCATTTTCAATGTCAATTTATCAATTATAATTTTTTTTTTAATGATTTAAAAGAAAACAAATTGACATTTTTAAGTTAAAAATTTTTTTTTCCACACAGAATACTGGAAAAATTACAAAGTTTTATTAACGATTTTTGGCTGACATAATTCTTTCCGATATGGAAGTAGATTTCATCATGAATAGAAAAAAAATAGAACGAGGATTGTAGAAAAAACTAGGATTTTTAACTTCTATGCAATCGACAAAAATATATATCGACGGAAGAATTTTAAAACCAGTGCAATAACAAATTTCATAATTGGCATAGCGGAATAGGACATAATTTTAAGACTACACATATGATATGGTACTCAAATTAAAGCTTATTTTTGAAGCTTTTAGATGCAATTTACAGAGATTCAATAAGTTATCCCATTCCGAAGTTATTCGGGTTGAAAAGTGAAAAAATATGAATTTTTATAATTTTGAAAATTTTTAAATCCTGGAATTTCTAAAAAATTTTACGACTACACATATGATATGGTACTCCAATTGAAGCTTATTTAAAGAGCTTTCAGATGCATTTTACAGAATTTCAATAAGTTATCCCATTCAAAAGTTATTCGAGTAAGAAAGTGAAGAAATATGAATTTTTATGATTTTAAAAATTTTGAAATCCTGGTATTTCTGAATTACTTGACCGATTAAGCTCATCTTCGAACTTAACTTTGGTATTTATCTGTAGAATAAGTATGTTGAGTTTGGTAGAGATCTGTTGTAAATTGGCGACGCTATCGTCGTGACAAGCCGCGTTATATATCCGATACATATACAAACATATATAAACTTTTGAACCATATGCATTTTCCGACTCAGCTCGACGAGTATAGTCGAAATATAGCAAAATTTTTCAAAAGTTCCGTCGCATGAGGACCAATGCAATAGTTAGATTTCTCTGAAATCTACAAAAAAACCGTACAATTATTAAGATAATATTTTTAATTATCATTGCAAATCCATCATGAAATAAAATAATTTGAAAGAAAAATATTTCAAAAGATTAAATTTTCAATTTCTCATGCTACAAAAATAAATTGAACATAAAACTAACTATAATTACAAAAAAATTCGACTAAAAATGAAGTATTAATTTTTTTGGCAAAAAATCATAATTAATGTCCAAATATTCTCTTCAGTCATATACAATTACACGCTAAAAGTAATAAAAAAAGCAAGTATCAAATCGTGTCAATTACGCAAATCCTTTTAATGACCTGCCTATTAAAAATTTTTTTACACCCCTTAAAAATAGCAATTCACACCACTAGCGTCATATTTATGCATTTTATCTAAAAAAAACTGCAAGCAGTGTACAATTATACTTTTCAATTGACGAGCATCACGTGGGAGTTTTTTTTTTGCATTTAAGTCCTAAGTGTTAGCCTTTTCACGCGTTTCCAAGATTTTTATAAAATTTAATTTTCCCCGTCTGTTTATGTTAAGATAAAAATACAAATTTCTGCTTAATGATAATTAAATGATATAACAGCTTCAGACTTTTTTAAATATTCTCCCGAATAAATTTTAATTACCGTGGCTCAAGACAAAATTATTATTAATAAAAAGAAAAAAAAAAGAGTACATTACAGATTATTAAAATATTAGATTGCCTGAAGGTTCGGCGTCGTCGAATAACAAAATACCGATCTCGGGGTGTGTTTAGGATCAACCTACAACCTGGAACCTACTGTCTTTGATTATTATTTACGATTTATTATCAACAACGGCCATAAATAATGAGGTATAATTACGTGGTCGTCTGGGTACGGGTTACCGGTAACTAAGGTGTAATTGAATCAAAATATAATGTCGTGGTATCGTGTTAAATGCGTGGCAAATAATAATTCAGTGGATACTGTCTTAGTATCGTTATCCCTATCCTTATCATCGCAGGTACAACGATCATGATCATATCCCGAGGTTACGGAGGGAGCGGGAAGGGAGCTGCGCACACCTACATTATCTCTATCTGTATCTGTATATATAAGGGTGTCATCTCCGTATCCCGGACACTCGTTACATCTCTCAGCTTCACACGCGATCTCCTTTAAAAAGTTTTTCATAACAACAAAATCGTACATACCAACATTTTTTGTGGGTTCATTTATTCGTTCAGTGCTACATTTTGGCTAATTATGGTGAGTGAATTTTTTATATTTACAAATTTTTTTAGTTTTACTCGTAGGATTCATTTTTTTTATTCTTTGTTAATTGAATTTTTTTAAATTGCGCGGGTGGAATTTTTCTTGTGCTGTTTCTTCTTTATTTTTTAAAGTGAATTGTGTGGGTTTAAAAAAGACTCTGACAATCATACACTAAAAAAAAAATTAATTTGAGTCAACAGAAAAATTCTTAGACCAAAAAAATAATTTTGAAGAGTTTTATTGTCTTGATTCTTGAATCAAGACAAAATTCTCGAATCAATCAAAAATTACTTAAACCAAGAAAAATTTCATCGTATCAGAATTTTTCTACTCAAATCAAATAGATGAAATTCTTTAAAATTATTTTCTTTATTCAAGTTAATTTTTTTGTGTCAAAATTTTATTGAGAAAATTGAAGAATTTTTGGTTTAGGTTCATTCTATAAAAGTTCAAATTTTTAAAAGATAAAAATGATTAATCGCCGAAAAGAATACTTAAAATTGTTTCAAAAATAATTTTATTTCACCTAAGAATAAAGCTTTATAAAATTTTGTCTGGCCATTTTCTGTGTAAAATTTAATGAAATTTTACACAGAAAAACTTTTTTCCGGGATTTTCAGAATTTAAAAAAAAATTTCATCATTCACAAAAAAAAATTTCTGGTAAATTTTTGGCAGTAATTTACTCAGAATTTTCATAAATTTTTTGAAGCGTTCATCGGTGAAAATAATAAAAAATTGCATTAACAGTTTCTGTACTATTCACTTTCTGACGAAATTCATTTGCGGATCGTAAACTCACGGTATTATTGTCCGCGTTAATTACGCGCTGTAAGTATCAGCATTAATTATCCTCAGTTTACAGTGATAAAAAAATCTAGACACCTGATACGGAGATGTCTTTCAAGGTGAAAAAAAGTTATTAGAAACACGAGAGTTGTTGTGCAAAGATACATTGTTCGATCCTGGAATAGAAGGGCTAATTTATTTTTCAATTTCTTAACTTTATGCAATATTAATCTTATGCAATATTAATCTTATGCAATGACAATATTAGTTATTATGAGATAAAATTTCAAATTGACTTTACCAATTTAGAATTTTTTTTATTTTAACAATACAGTCAAATTTTATCGTTGAAATACAAAATTGATAGAGTTTTTTCTAATAAATAAGAATTTTTTTAAGAAAATTTACACGCTCAAAAAAAAGTTGAAGCATGTACATTTAAGCATCATTAGGTTTCATGATCTGATAAACCAATTGCTTATGCATCATAAATTTCAAAATGAATTTTAACCTACACGTGATTTGAGTAAAATGCAAACTTGCTTCATTTCAAATCTTAAAAAAAATATTTTCTAGTCAATTTGGAATTATTTAAAAAATTTTTTAAATAATATTCTATCCGAACAAGTCTCAGAAAGTAAGTAAGTAGACTCTAGTCAGGAAAGAAAATCGAGTACCATCGGCCAGCATCAGCTAGTACCGGAAAATTTTTTTAGAACGCAGTTTATCGTTTTAGCCGAAGTTAATTTGGTTTGAAAACGTCAAATTGGTCTGACTATAATCCATTGACATGTTCGGAAGAAACTACGAGTTAAGTAAATATACCGAATAAAAACAAACAAGTTGATTCAAAACTAAAAACTCAGTTTACGAAGACTCAATTTGAAAAACTGTTTCTGAGTTATTGTCTTCAATTATTCAATTATTTATTGTTTTTCCTTTTTTTTTTTTATGAATTTTGTTAAAGAAATATTTTGTTTCCCAAGATATTAAAGTATTAGAAGAAAATGATTGAAATAATAACTACGTATTAAATAGTTAAACGCTGTAGATGAAACTCCCTCGGAGAAAAGTTTAGTCGGGAGATTAAGGAGATCAAAAATAACTTTTTCGCGTCTATCGTACTAATTTTTTACGGGGATAATTTATTCTTTGGACAAAAAATAATAAATATTACTCTTGAGGTGTAGCTTATTTTCTTTTGGACATATTTTTTTTTTATTTTTTAATAAATTTATATATGATTAAACTAAGACATAACGACCTTATGTTTTATAAAATTTAATAGGCTGAAAAAAACACTCTTTAACTTAAAAAATTTGTATTTTCTTCTCAATATTATGTCCGAAAAAATATGATTTTGGATTTCGGTAGCCGGGCTAAAGGAGGTTCGGACAACAAGTGAATTTCCCTAACGGCTGAGCCGTTAAGTTTTTATTTTATGGGTTGGTGAAGGTAAAAACCCCGGAGGGGGCTCCTCGAACACGACAATCGACCTCGGAAATAATAATAATAGCTTCAACTTACTATTTCGAATCTTGACTCCAAAAAAATTATTTAATAAATAAAAAATGAAAAAAATGCATTTGTGGACAATAAAGGAAAATACAAGTGAAATTGAAAAAATTATTGTCTTTGAAAAAGTGCCTTGAAAAAAGACAACTCGATTCAAGAGAAATAATTTTGGTGTAAGAACGAAATTATTTTAAAGAGAGCGAGCTATAATTGCCTTGGCTCAAGAATTTTTTGTCTTAAAGTGTGAAATACAATTAAATTTTTTATTGAAAAATTCAATTCTCCAAAAGTAACAATAAATTCAGAAACTAACAATAAATTTTAATTGAAGAATTTATTCTCATATTAGGAATTGATTGAATGTCTTTATTTTCTGATTTGGGCAAGTAAAATGATTGAAATTTTGTTTAATTTTTTGAAATTGAGGTTGAAAACAGAGATTACACTAAAGAGAAATTATTTGATCCAAGAGAAATATTCTTGATTTAATAAATTATTTTAAAGAGACCATAGTGTCTTGATTCAAAAATTAGTCGTTTTGAAACTTGTTTTATTAGTGAAGAATAGTTTTATATGTAAAGATTAAGAGTATACTATCTCTGTGAGATACAATCAAAATTTGTTTTCTTTATAATATGTTTTATTCTCGGTTCAACAGCAAGTTTTTTTATTTAAAATTAAAAAAAATAAATATTTCACTTCAATTCGGGAAAGAAATTTTCGAGTGAAATATATTTAAATCTTAATTAAAAATA
This sequence comes from Cotesia congregata, assembly GCA_905319865.3. Taxonomy (NCBI): domain Eukaryota; kingdom Metazoa; phylum Arthropoda; class Insecta; order Hymenoptera; family Braconidae; genus Cotesia; species Cotesia congregata. The sequence goes on along the minus strand of CAJNRD030001117.1, from coordinate 7,877,196 downwards.
ATAAATTACTTGGTTGAATTCTTAAAATTGTTAAATGAAGAAATGTTTTTTTTTTATTTTCTTAATTTTGTTCGTGAATTTCTAGAACTAATTCAAACTAGACATATCAAAACAAAAGTAAAGTTTTGAAGAGAACACACGGAAAAAAGCAATTGAAAAATTACACTTTAATGTACAATTTACAGAAGCTGGATGCCCATAGCAACAAACAGAAAAAATTACAGCTTGAAAATGAAATTGTTACAAAGTTTTTAGGAATTACATTATAAAACTATAAAATTACACTCTAAGCTGTAAAAATTAATACTTGGATTACTCTTTCTATATTACATACATAATTACTTTATTTAATTATTTTTTCTCGGGTTTGTTATTTTTACAGATCTATTTTTGTAAATTCAACAGTTTTTTTAATCAATATATATAAAATCATTTATCAATGTAATTTTTACATATTCATACGTGTAAAACTGACAATGGCCGTTACATTTCTACGTAACCAATTCTGTAATTTTTACTTATGATTTTTTTCTGTGTATTTATAAACCTTCAACCTGAAATATAAACAAAAAAAAAATCAAACAGAAAACAAAACAAAACAAAAATGAAATTAAATTTTTAGATTGCCTACGGATTACTATACAGCCTCGTGATAATTGGAAACGGCATATTGTCATCGGCAACAATCCTGTCTCCTCTAAAAGTGGACCCGTCATCCTTGCACCTCTACAAAACCAATTTTCGTCCGGTGAACGAGCTGGACTACATCCTGAAGCGCAGCGGGGTAAGAACCGCCGATGAAACCCCAGATTCAAAAGAACGTCGCAGCCAAATGGGGTCATCATTCATCCGGTTTGGACGGAACCACATGGCCAATAATGGGGAAAACATCGAGTACTCATTGAACACTGTAAATGACCTCGACGCTTCTTCAAGAATTCCCCGCGGACGTTCCGATGTCATCATCCGTTTTGGTCGCAGCGGATCCGGAAAACTGGATTCGATGATTCTGCGCAACAATAAATTACTGAAGGTTATTCCGATCGAAATTTTTTGCGCAGATATTTTGGCTGGTGACAATTCTCCCGAACTCACGCGTCTCTGTAATTCGTTTATGTCCAATGATGATAAAAATGAATAATTTTGTTTCATTTTTCATAAAACTTTTCTTTTTTGTATTACGAATACACTTTGTATTGTTTCTCGCATTCGCAAGATGTTATTATTATTATTATTATTATTATTATTTTTATTTTTATTACTTTCATTTTAAGTTGAATTTAATTTTATTGAAGTAAGTAGAGAATTAAATGTATTATTCTGTTGTTACATTGAGGATTCATGACTCGATTATAGCTGCTCAGCTGTTCGATATTCAAGGCTAATCGTTATATTGTTCGTTACGTAAAAGTACATCCACCCGACACCCGACGGACGACGGATTTGTCAACTTCAAAATTACACATCGATATATTCAATTACTATTCCATTATTCTTAGTCACGTTTTTTGTATTGTTAGTTTTTTATTATTATTTTTCAAGTAAATTTAAATTATTTTTATAACTTATTAATTACTGACGTGATCTGTCTATTTGTAATGATAAATGTCTCGAACTCGGGGTAACTTGTATATGTATTTAGATTTAATACTTAAAGTTATAAATAAATAAAAAGAATATAATGGCTGGAATAAATTGTTTTATTTTTTATTTATGTATTTACATTTTAAAATAGTTTTTTAAGGAAGTGTGATATGCTCATCATTTCATTACCATCGAGAGAAATTTTTAATTAATGATATCTGATTATATCTTACCGGGTTTTGTCATATAGAAACATTTTAAAGATATAATTACATATATCAGATGGATCAAATATAATTTTTCCCCAGTAAAAATTTTTTAATTTGATAATGTAAGGAAAATTTTTTCTTTACTTTTGAGAAAAAAAAACATAATAAAAATTCAACAAATAATTTTCGAAAATTATTTAAGATTATTATTTAAAATTATTAAGATAACAAAAATTTTAAAAAGAAATTCTTCGTATTTTCCTTTATATTAGCCTCCCTCACTAAATTTTTTGGTTATTTTCTATCGAAGCCCTCGGGGAAATAAAAAAACCAACTTCCAATACAACAAAATTCAGTTGTCAAAAATGAATGAATTTTTATGTCATCTTATGTTACTTATATAAATTTAGACTTCTTACAAAGAGAACATAACGCACTGGTGAATAAAACAGTAGTGAAAAGAATGAATTCAAAAAAAAAATATCCCATCCTACACATATATGTATACTGGCTTATATCAGTGAACATGTAATATTCAAAGATAAATATGTTGAAAAATAAAACAAGTAAAGAAGGGCATAAATGAAACGAAAAAGAATGAAACTAAAATCGTGTAAACTAAAAATAAAAACCGTAATGAAGATGAATGATAAAAGTACGAAGCTAGAATATCTGTTCATTAATCCCTCGAGCTATTTTCCTTGTCCACATAACATGTTTCTTATATATCCACATATGGATTTCTAATTTGATTATGATTTTATTAGAGCAGACCCATGTATCAAGTTGATAATTGTTACTAATGCGAGTTTATTGGACAAAATTAATCTTTTCAATATCAATTTATCGAATATATATAAAAAGAAGAAACATCTATAACAACAAAATCATTTATATTAAAGAAAAAATAAAAGTAGAGCATGAAAACTTTTCGATACTCGTGGTTTATTTTGTTCTTAATCCAGTTCTTAACTCCCCCTCTTATATTCGCATTGTTAAGGATTCCACGAGGCATCTAGGTACTATGCTCAGTCTCGTTAAATAATTTACCGTAAAAGCTTCGTAGAAATAATCATAACTCTCGTGATTTATAAATCACAAATTACCTCAATAATTTATATAAAATTAAAATTTTTAACTATTTATTTTTTCACAGTCGATTTTAAAAATTTACATGAAAATAAAAACAAATAATAATAAAATTAAAAAAAATGAATCAATCGGAGTCAAGGGAAAATTTAGTGGAGAATGAAGCGCGAGCTCCTTCTATGCAATCTCTGCAGCCACCTACGGAGTATGTGCTCGGTCAAACTGAAAAACATTTTTTGCTAAGTGCTGAGAGAGGAGACTGCGCTACTGTCCGAAGGTGAGTTTACATAAAAATAATTGACTGGAAAAATGAAAATAATTAATTAAAATTGAACATTTATTTAAAATTCAGGCTGCTGGAGGAGCATAAGGACCACCCGGAGATCCTCAATATAAATTGTGTGGACCCGCTGAACCGGTCGGCATTGATTGCGGCGATCGAGAATGAAAATGTAGAGCTGATACACATACTTCTTGAGTGGAAAATCCAAGTTAAAGATGCGCTTTTGCATGCAATTAAGGAGGAGTATGTCGAAGCGGTTGAGATTCTTTTGGACTATGAGGAAAAGATCCATGTTCCAGGAGAACCTTACGTTCGTATTACACCGTTTTAATTAATTTTTTAATTGGTTTTTAGTGGTGATTGTTGATAGTGAAAAGTGGAAATTTTTTTTATTGATTGTAGAGTTGGGAAGCCTTGGAAAGTGGTGACTATAATTTCACACCAGATATCACGCCGCTGATTTTAGCAGCTCATAAAAATAATTATGAAATACTTAAGATTTTACTTGATCGCGGGGCTACTTTACCGTGTCCTCATGATGCAAGGTTATTGTTATTATTATTATTATCATCATTGTTTTTATATTTGGCAATCAAGTTAACTTTAAAATTTTTTTTTATTAACTAACAATTCATGTGATAGTTAGTCTTCTACCCTGGTTTAAAAAAACATCTTCAAACAATTGTAAATTACAAATAAGCATAAATTATAACAAAAGACATAACATCATCTCATAAATTTTTTTTACAAACTTTTTAACAAGTGAATATAATGAAATTTTAACAATTGATTATTACATAATTTTTAATAACAACCACAAATGAAGGTAAATATCTCGTACCTTACAAAAACTGAACACTGAAAACAAACATTAACTTGATTCAAGAAGGAAATTTTTGAACCAAGAAAATTATTTTAAAGTGCTTTTAATTTATTTTATTAATAAGGAAGTACGACCGCCAGGCGGGGTGGGGATAGGTATCGACTCTAGCGCGGTAAGGGGAACGCAGTAACCATATGATTTTTTTCAATATATAGATATCCATTTAACATTGGCTAGTGGCGGCATTTATTTTTCTTTTAATTAATACACTTTAATTAGTCGGACAAGTCTAAATGTTTTTGAATTAAATTTATCACTAATATATTTACTTTGATCCATAAGTTTTTTAAAAATATTCACCGACAGTTTTACGAGAAAAATACAGAAATGTATCAATGTTTGAAGGTTACCCCATAAGACCAATGTTAAATTGCTCAACTTTAAAGTTAATTATTTATTTAAATGATCGGGCAATCTCCTTCAAATTTTCGGAATTTGTTTAGACATATTTAAACTTCATATTAAAAAAAAAAATCAAGCCTTTTATCAAAAGTTGCCTTGGTGCTCGTACTTCCTTTTAAAGATAATTAGGACAAAAGTAAGGAAAACTGTAGTGAGGGAAATAGTAATTTAATGCATTTACAAATGAATAAGAAAAAAAATATTTAAATATATCAAGGACTCTCTTTATAATACTAAATTAGTGAAATTTTAATTTATTGAATTATGAAAACTACATTAGTCTTTATTTTGTACTAATTTAAAAAGTCGTGAAATTTAAGTTCACTACAGAATTATTAAAAAAAAAATCACTTTTTCATTTGTGGAATTTCACTTCCAATTGGGTCATTCCACGTCAAATCGACCAATAGTTGGACTCGACCCCTTTCGATTTGGATAAATTTTGGTCAGAAGTTTTCTTTTATCCTATAACGAAGTTCTGCCAAAGGAAAAAAATTAAAAAAATTTTTTTCAAAAGTTATGCAAAATCCAAAATTTCACTATTTTCCATATTTTTTAAATTTATGTTTCAAAAATCTCGAAAACTATTGCAATTAAAAAAATCGCTTATGGTAAACTTCAAAGGGGACACTTGGGGCTATTAAAAAAAAAAAAATTT
>CAJNRD030001117.1:7826380-7854375 GCA_905319865.3 Cotesia congregata | reverse complement strand
TAATAATAATAATAATAATAATAATAATAATAATAATAATAATAATAATAATAATAATCTCAATAAAATTCCCATCATACGCTTCTATTTATTAGATTTCATAAAAGTTTTCCACCGGCAAAGAAAAATATAATTAACTTTGACAGAGTTTGACAGATATTTATTACTATCATTGGTATTCCTAATTTAATTTAATTTTAATAAATCTCTAGAGAGAATACTGGAGCGGAGAAGATCCTTGGTACCCACGAGACCAATGGGACGCCTTTGATCCCATGTTATTATCCGAAGGAGCCTTTGCAGCGGGAATGATCTTCAGTTTCCTGAAACTGGTCCACATCTTCAGCGTGAACCCTCACTTAGGACCGCTCCAAATTTCCTTGGGCCGGATGATCATCGACATTATTAAATTCTTCTTTATCTACACTCTAGTACTGTTCGCGTTCGGCTGCGGAATGAACCAGCTGATGTGGTATTACGCGGACCTAGAGAAGGCCAAGTGTTACCACCGAAATCCAGATATTCCCGATTTTGACAATGAAGAAAAAGCTTGCTCGATTTGGCGACGATTCGCTAATCTTTTCGAGACTTCGCAGTCGCTTTTCTGGGCCAGTTTTGGAATGGTTGATCTCATGTCCTTCGATCTGACGGGAATTAAAAGTTTTACCAGGTTCTGGGCCCTGCTGATGTTTGGATCTTACTCGGTTATCAATGTTATTGTTTTGCTGAACATGTTGATTGCTATGATGTCCAATTCTTATCAAATTATCTCGGTAAGTGTCATTTTTTATCCATTTATAGTTTTTTATTTTTTTTTGTATCACGGATTGATGGATGTTTTGTTTATTAGGAACGAGCGGATACTGAGTGGAAGTTTGCGCGAAGTCATTTATGGATGAGTTACTTTGAAGATGGTGATACTGTTCCGCCACCGTTTAATATGGTGCCTACTGTGAAATCCTTTAATAAGATTAATCCGTGTGGTAAAACTGGACGGCCAACTAAATCAATAATGGTATGTATTTTTCTACCTATTACTAACTTATTTACTTAAAAAAAAAAAATATTTTAAGTACCGGCCGATAATGAAGTCTAATAGTTTAGAAAAATTTGTGATGAAATGAAAAATATCCAATTTAATTAATAAATTTTTATGTTAAATATTATTCGAGTACATTTACTTAATAGTATAAGCAAAAAATCGCTTTACCATAAACAAAAATGAAAATACACATTTAAAAAAACTTTATAAAAATTTTATGGAGTTCACTCACAAAATAACTGTAATTAACTAAAATATTCAAAATTTTTTAAATCGATGAAAAATATTTTTGTCTAATTTTTTACAGAAAAAAAATCGCGAGAAAGCTCAAGAAAGACACGACGTAGTAATACGAATCCTAGTCCGTCGTTACGTAACAGCAGAGCAGCGAAAAAGAGATGACTTTGGAATAACAGAAGACGATGTTATGGAGATCCGTCAAGATATTTCAACTCTGAGGTACGAGTTGATTGACATACTTCGTCAGAATGGAATGCAGACTCCAAATGTTGATCAAAATGATGCGTCAAGTAAGTTTCTTCTCTATAAATACCGACTACACAGAAAAAAAAATACTTGAATCTAGTAAATAATTTTGAAGAACATCTTCTTGATTTGAGTACAAAAATTCTTAAACTAAGAAATTTTTCTTGGTTTAAATAAATTTTATTTGATTCCAAAATTTTTATCTTGATTCAATTCAATTGTTTTTCCAGTATATTTATTGATAAAAAGGAGATTTTACTATTATTAATAATTTCCTAAACTTTTATAGTTTCTGGTAAAAAAGGCCGTGTAATGGAGCGAAGATTGCAGAAGGATTTCCAGATCGGTATCGTCGAAGGAATAGTGAACTCAGTAATCCAAAGTGAAAAGGAACCTAAAGATGTCTTCAGTCAATTAGCTCGGGCGATTGGAAAAAGAGCTAGTGGAAGCAAGAAGAAAGATTGGAACGCCGTTGTACGTCAAAGTACGATTGCAAGAGATCCAATTGGCAGCAGAACAGACGCTCAGATTCGTCAGACACGTCGCAGTCTCAGGATTCATCAACGGAACCATCCAGAGTCAGATTTAGCATCTTTGGATCCGAATCGGCTGGTCGAATACAACCCCAACTTGTCGGAAGTATCTCCAGCGACTCGAGTCGCTTATGCCAAGTTTATCATGGGGAAGATGAACAAGGCGGAATTGAATCGAGCTGTTTCGTTTGAAAAAGGTAATTTTGTTTCTTCTTTTAATGATGATTTTGCTATTTTGATTGCATGCCTTGAGCGCAAGCGTGAAGGTATCCTTTGTTGTCGCTTAAAAAACAAAATTTCAACGTTTTTTCTTATGAAATCGTATCTGACGAATTAAAAAGTGATTTTAATGGATTTTGGTATAGATTTTTCAAGTTTTTATAAAGGATTAATCATGATAGCTTTTAAAAAATCAATTTTTAACTCGCAATATATTTTTTAATCTCCTCAACTGTTTTATGGAAAGTTGTATCCTAATATTGTTTTGTTTAATTATAATTAATTTCTATCGGTTAGCAAGGGAGAATTTTTTAGCTCTTTAGCAACCATGTATAAAAATTTATTTCTAAATACAGCTTGAAGTCAGCCGATACTATACTCTGTTATTTCGCTGGCTGACTGCGCTTGAAATGGTTTTTAGTTGGTTCTTTTTTTAGGATTTACTTATCAGACCGAAAGAGGGCGTTCAATCCGTATGAGAATAATACTATCCGCGGAAAAATTTAAACGAGCTTTAAAATTGAATTTTAAACAAAAATAATTTTTTTGTAATTTATTTATTATTAATTTTTTTGTAATATATTTATTATTCATTTTATTTTTAATTTATTTTTGTAGTGTACGGTAAATAATTATATTTTTTCTATGAACGATGGATATAAAATTATTAAGAAATAGAAAATTTAATTAAGTTTTTATCAGTGATAACTTGTATATATATTTAAACTTTATTTTGATATTTTCATTTTTTTCAACAGACGATACTGCAAATGGGGGAAAAGATGGTAAAGAAGAAAACAAAACAGTATCAAGATCCTCGTCGAAGGTAACAATATCCGCTCCGGCTCAAGCTAAGCCGAACCCGCCATTATCAGCCGCTGGATCGGTGAGCGGGTCGCTTAGAAAGACTCTGCTTAAAGCCACTGCGTCGATGAGTAGTCAAGACAAGGGAGAATCTTCGGAATCCAGGATTATTCCTTCGCCGATACCTGAAGAGCCCGTTGACGACGAAGAGAAGAAAAAGAAAGAGGAGGAGGAGAAGAAGAAAAAAGAGGAAGAAGAAAAGAAAAAGAAAGAAAAAGAGGAAGAAGAGAAAAAGAAGAAAGAGAAAGAAGAACAAGAAAAGAAAAAAGATGAACAACCTCCAGCTCCGGCTAAAACTGTTCCAGATAAACCCAAAGTTGAAAGACCTCCGGAAGCTGAAACTAAAGCGAGGGGCAAGTCGAAAGCTACTGGAAAGGTTATGGGCGGATGGCTTTAAATTTCAGTCATTATCATTATCATTATTATTATTATTATTGTTATCATAAATAAAAATAAACATATTTTATTTTATTGAATAAATATATTTCGACACCATTTTGTTTAGATTTTTGTAAAATTTGAGTCAATTTTCAACTTTTATTGAAAAAAAAATTGTTATTTTGTTTGTGAAATTAGTTTTTTGGAATGTTTCTTTAGTTTTACATTCATGTTTTTAATACGCCTTTATTAGCTTGGTCTGCAGCTGTGACACGAATTCTTTCGATGTCATTTTTACCGATTTCAAGACGTCTAATTGACTTAAAAATTCACACGCGTATTGAGGACCGATGGTAATGCAATAATTTAATAAGTTTATCTGAATTCCCCGACCAGGATCATTGAGATAAAAAAATGAATCATTTTAAAAGCTAAATAAGCACAATTCATAGAATTATAGTGAAAATCGTTTTTTAAATTAGATAAAATAGTACAATCTAACGTTTCTTGATTTTCAATTACATACTAAAAAATTAGAAAAAAATTATAGTTTGAAGAAGTTGAAAATAGGGCTTATAATAGTAAACGCTTTTCGGTGTTGATTTAATAGAATTAATGCAAAAAAGTGTTAAATTTAGACATAAAGGTTTCAAATACTTAAATTAACGTTGTTTGAAGCAAAATGACGCAAAATTTTTACTGTTTACAATATTTACAACAATTTTATCAACCCTTAAATATAATTTTAAATTATTTTCTATTTTTTAGTTTGGTTTGCTTTAAAACCGTGTTTTTTAGTTTTTAAAAGAAATAATTTAAATTTAATTTTTACATGTACGAATCCAGAACTTAAGGTAGTATTTGACTTATTTAAAATATTATTTTCCCTCATTGTTTCAATTTTCATAAAATTCTGAAAAAATTTTTTTGTAAAATGAAACAAAATAAAATAGTGACTTCTGATAAAACTTAAACCTTAAACACAGAAATTATACCGTTAAAGATATTTTTGCTAGTTTTTTGTAGCTCTTCAAAAATTTAATGATATCATAATCTACTAATACACCAAATTTCATATTTAATTCTGACTTGTAAGTGTACGAGCGACAATATACCTTAATTCAGTCTCTATTTATACAACTACGGAATAATGGAAAAAATATTAGGTGTTTTCTCCGAACGTTTTCTGTGCTTGAATTTGTTTTCTTCAAATTTTCTTCCTATGGGAGGAAAGATAATGTGAATTGTAAATTGTACACTACGTAAAAAATAAAGTAAGCAATACCGACCTTAATTTTGCCAATTTTATACAATTTCATGAGATTGCTGGCATCACTAGAGTGTCCGAAATTATTAAAATCACTTGTTGCATCCTTGCCGGCGCATTCTTTGATCAACTCAGCACCCCCGGGATGCTGTCGATTAATTAAAATTAAATATTTACCAAGCCAGTATTGTATAAAATAATACAATCAGAAATCCGTTTAAAATATATCAAATCATTATTCCACTAATCGATTAATACTTCACCTCATTCAAGTAATCCGTGACGTCATAAACATAACTTTTTATGATTATCCATATACTCTCACTGTTATTATGCTTTGCAACTTCTTCGCGGGAAAAATAGTTGGTCGACATTATGGATTAATTCTTATATGTAATAAATATTCATTAAATTATAATATCATTTGGTTGATTTATGAACTGATAATTCACGTATTTATATATCAGAAAAACTAGGTGTTTTTATTGTTATTGAAACAATTATCGATAAGGAAACGGAAATCAGTAAATGATCTTGGAAAAAAATATTATTTGTTTGAAATAATATTTAATCTTTTTAGATATCATCTGTAGGTGATATAGTAATACTCACATCACGTATACTCACATACAATTTCATACCGGTCGATCTACTGCGCATGAGTTTGGCGCCGACACTTATGTATTACACACATATGTGGAAAATTTTACAAATTAATTTTAAAAATTAATAAAATTTACCACTTAATCAATATATCTTAAATTATTTTGTAACATGATCTTTATTTTCTAAACGATGCCAATTAGCGCTTTAATGCACATGACTTTATTTGTATACAAGAAACTTAAATTCGGTTTTTCAGTCACTTTAACCGTTCCATCGGAAAATGTGAAAAGTAAGATTATTTCGTAGAAATTTAAATTTGGAAACGTAAATATACACTAAAATCTATGAATTGACGTTAATCAGTTGTCAGTCATTTTAAAAAGTATCTTATCGTTTACAAATTATAAACTCTCTAAATCTGAAACAGTGAAAATCACTGGAAATTAGTAGTAAATTCACTGTTTCACAGTTATAAGTATACCACTTGGTAGATTTATAACTGTGAAACAGTGAAATTCCACTGATTCATTTTTAGAGAGAATGGAAAAACTTTGAAATTAAAAAAGAAGTTAGAATTAGTTACTTTAATTCTAAAAGTTAAAGACTCTAATCATCAAAGATTTTTTTTTTTTTAGTATTTTGTAGGAGCGAAAAAAATAGTCATTTAAAATGAATCTCCCTAATATTTATATTTATACAGAGGAACATCAGATTCTTTCCATCAAACTATGTGTGCGGTCTTTTTGACACTCTCCTAAATGGATGTCACACTGGTCATATTTTTAAAAATGTTGTACAGGAAACATAGCTCTAGTGGGTGTCAATACAATTCTGGTCCATCATCTTAACCCAGCTATTAATTTATACTGGCGTCGTAATAGATACGAAAAAATTTTGATTTTTTTTGTATCTGTCTCACAAATCGTCGAGCATAGATTTACACTAAAAATATTTTTTTTTTAATTTGCATTTAGTTTTTTTTTTTTTTTTTTTTAATTTCGATACATCCTAAGCGACACAATTTTTTTTTTTTTGTTATTATGATGAATTTAAGTTGACGATTACTAATTTTTGATTTCTTGTTGAGTTAAATCTGCTAAAAAGTCAACATTTTTTTTGTAACGCTTAGGATAGAATTTTTTTTACATCACAAAAAATGTTGGTTATTTGTGATTTTCAGTTCAAAATATTGAATTTTGTAAAATTCATACCAATAAATTTTTTATCAACATTCAATTATTTTGCACAGTAAAAAATTTTGCGTCATGGCAAAGTTTTTTACTGTGTAAAGTTTTCCATGTTATTTTTCTTGTATGAATTTAATATTTTTCAACAAAATAAATTAACGTTCTAAATAAAATTAAAAAAATTTAATTTTCATGAATTTTAATAAAAAATTAAAAAAAAATCAAGTGACCAATTGTGGATAAAAATAAAAATCTCTTAATTACCATCTCACCGATAAGATAATTGCAACACTTTTATTTATAAAAAACATTATTTATTTATGTTAATGATAATAAAAAGAATTATGCTTATTATTTTACAATAAATAATTCTTATACATTTTTATTAGTGGTGAGTTAGTCTTGAGTATTTACATTACTCATGTCATTAACGACTAATAATTCTCAAGGTTAATCTCAGAAAAAATCTTCAGTCTTGAAATCTCTAAATGTCGAAAAAACATCAGTCTAATTTTAGAAATGTCAAAATTAAAATAGTATATCCCAGTGATACTTTGAATCCAAAGATAGTGGGGGTCAACGCGCGTATTTCACCCAGGATACGCACTTGGACAATCATAGTCCAATCCAGCACTGATAATACCAACTTGTATGAATTGATTGTAGTAGTGACTGTAAACCATTAGTGGACTGCCGCTGTCACCTTTACATGCCTCAACTCCAGTGTTGCCTGCCGTACACAGTAAATCTGGGTCGATGTATCCGTCTTCGTAACATTTATTATTGGGGATGATTGGTACGGAGCCATATTGAAGAATGCTGCTTCCTTTTCCCATATCGTTGTCTCCCCAACCCATGATTAAGGCTTTCTTTCCATCGTATATATGATTCGTCGGTATCCATGTGGCCGGAAAGTCTTACCGGCTTGACCGTAGCTGTTGATTAAAATTATTGATGATTAATTATTGATTATCGATTATTGAGAATTTTTAAGAGAAAACTTACGTCCGAAAGGAATGTCCTCGGGCATGTAGAGCAACGCAATGTCATTTTTGTGGTGTCCGTCCCAATACGGGTGAGAAAAAATCTTAGATGCTATCATAGCAAACCCTGGGCCCTGATAGAAATCAGAGTCAGCATGGTCACGGTTTACATCGCCGAACATTATCAATATTTGTTCAGATTGCGTCACGCAGTGTGCAGCGGTCAGTACCCAACGATTTGAGATTATTGACCCACCACAGTAGAAATACTCATCATCATTGTGTTGATTATGGATGCATGGATTGCTACCATCCATGGAAATTGTCCGATGCTAGCATCGTGTTCTCTTGATGCCAATCGGTCCGCCTTTTCGTATATAGAACCCTTGAAAGTGTCGGCTGGAAAATCGTTCAGGTGTAGTTGTATCATAGCTTATTGATTTTAAACAGAGATTTTGTGAACAAAATATGTCTAGATGGAAAAAAAATGTCAACAAATACACCAGACATTTTATCCCAAACTGGACAATTTAAACATTTTTTTTTATTTTTGTTATTTTTGAATATTGTTTAGTATCGATAAAAAAACTTATTAAGGTAAATTCAGAAATTTTTTTAATCACTCGTTTAAAAGATATCGAATTAAAAAAAAAGCCTTTTTTTTTGTTTTTCGCTCATAACTTCTACAAAAGTCGTCTAAATTAATATTCTTTTGTCAAAATTCGTTTGTCTTTTCACGGACTTTAAAAAAAACAAAAAAAAAATAATGAAAATAAATTTTTCAGTGATTTATCTTCCAAAATCAAGCATATTTTGATTTTCCTGAAAATTTGTCATATATATAACAAACTATTTTACGCAACTTTTTAGTCCGGTCTAATTAGGAGATCAGAAGATCTTCTTGGCAACTGATTATTTTCGATTTATCAAAAATTTAAAAGATTTGATTTTTCCTATTATAATTTTACTACACACGACTATTGAAAAGAAAAATAAAAATATATTTGTAGAGCACATATTTTATTAAAATCAACATAAGTTGTATAATTATTGTAATTTATTCATTAATAATAATTATAATAAAATATATCGACGGTCTAATTAGCAATTAATCTAACTCCTTATTTTTTAGAGGGTGATTTTTTAACATTTTGATGTAGTAATCTAGTAATAGTCCAATTATAAATTATTTGACTGATCCTATAACCAAAATATTATACCTCTATTAAATATCAAATAGTTTTTTAAAGTGATAATGAATTTCGAACTAATTGTATTTTCGTATAAATGGAAGATTTTCTAAAATGGAGTTAGACAATTTGCTAATTAGAACGTCGATATGTCGATTATTCCGTCAATGATATTGATGACAGTATTTAAGGTTGTTCGGATAGTACCCCGTATCTAGATATAAGATATAAGTATCTAAGATATAAGCTCATTCCGATGTTACACTCATCGAGACCTTTCATTTGAGTACCCACATCAATTTTTCATATATTTTACATATTATATATATGTAAATATGAAAAATATATCAAAAATGTATGTGCGTAATCAAATGAAAGCTCTTGATGGGTGTAACATCGGGATGAGCTTATATCTTTAAAAACGTCAATAGTTAAAGAAGTATAGTGCAATTTAAGAAAACTCATTATTTCATGAGGCAAAATTTTATTTATTTATAGTTCACAAGTCACAACAGTCACATAGTGACTGCAAGGTTGCTAGTAATAATAATAATAATAATGTGGTGGTTGACATAAACTGAAAATTAAAATTAATTTTTTTTCACTCTAAATAATATTGGTCGCGAGCTAATGCCTCAACTTCAGATGATCTTCGCAAGCACTTCAAATTAAACAATTTGACTAATCGTCGTCAGGTCGCCGACATGGCTTTTTTTTACAAAGTGGTCAATGGAATCATTGACGCCCCGGACATCTGCAGTAGCTTCGAATTTGCGCCTGCCAACTTAATGTTGAGGCGCAAAAGGTTACTGAAAACTACTAAGTCTTCGAAAAGCTATGTGGTGAATGGACCTCATGACAGAATAGAGTAAACCTGGTGAATAAATTAAATGGCGAAGTGGAATTTTACGGTGGTACCTTCAGTGCTTTTATGTCAAGCATTAAAAGACAGTTGCTTATGTACACATAAACTACACAAAGTTTTCTTTTTCTCGTTCTTTGCTTCAATTTAAATCATAATTTAATTTCTTTAATTTATGTTATTTAATTTTAAATAATTTCTTTATGTATATTGCCGATAGGCGTATGTTAATAAATAAATAAATAATAAATAAATAAATAAATATTAGAAATTACTTTTATTTAATATAAATATCAATTTGATAAAATATAAACTCTGATGGTAATAATTATCATCAAAGATTGTAGAAATTATTAATTTGGTTTTAAAAATTATTATCAAGATATTTAATCAAATTATCTTAGATAGTTGAAAATACAATCTTATAGTAATATAAAAGATGGTAAAAATTACCATATTGGTGGTAACTGTAATAATTTATATCGTATTTATAATAATAAAAGGTAGTATTTGTCACTATCGAAGTATTTTAGAGCTTTTTACAATACTCAGATGATAGTATTTACCATAAAATTCTCTCCGTGTATATACTATGCATTGACGGGGTGGAGTGGTAATAGAAAGAGAAGGGATGAGAGAACGAAAAGAAAGAGGGAGAAAGAGAAAGGTATTATACACTACTCGTCTGTGTATGCGACTGTCGCGCCTGCGCACGTCTCATTTAACGGTTTTATTCCACGCATTTTTCTTACGGTTTTACTATCACATTTTTTTCAGTTCGGTCACGCATCAAAATCCCTATCCCCTCCAAGCCTGCCGTAAGGAACTTCGTTCCAATAAAAATAAAATGCATACCTTGACCAGGAACAAGAAAATCCTTGCGTTAAAAAAAAGTTATTGACTCAACAAAACTATTGCTGATAATAAGTGCAATAACTGCACTGAATAAAATAATAATTGTCTGAACACTAAAAGCCATTTTTAAATTTTGTAAAATTGTTCGTTTTTCTTCGAAAACGACTTGGTTGGCACCCTATTCGGTAGAGATCGAAAATATAACTGATTGTAACTAGCCAAATGCATGTGCACTTACTATCTGAGAAATCAGCATGCTCTTTTTCAAATTTCATCTATACTTAATGTATAGATGAATGTTAAATACTTCTTTATTATGAAAATGTAGAAATTTGAATGTCACTTATACCTGGCCTTGCTTTGAAATTGAAACCCCTTTATAAAAGGATACGCTTAGATTTGACATACGTAGTTTGAGTCATTGTCATATTATTATAAGTATAGTCAAAATTTTTCGCAGTATATTTAAATTAATTAATATTAAATTAAGTTTTGGCTTTGCTATTATTGATTTTGTTTACTATCATAAATCATTAGTAATTTTCTCTCATTAGTCAAAGACTTCTTTTAGAGCTCAGTAGCTATGTAATTTAAATCTTTAATTTTTATAAAATTGTAAGTAATTTTATGTATTTAATCAACTATGAAAACTTCAGATTTTTGAAATTTGTCACCAAAAAGAAATTATGAATTGTACATCAAAAGGATACAGTTAGATTTCTGTTGTAATCAGTTCAAAAATTGAATTTTTTGGGATTTACTTCAGTAAATTTTTTTTCTAAAATTCAATCTTTCTAAAAGTTTCTATTTTTTTGTCTTGTGTGTTTTTAATTTTTTTTTTTGTCAAAATAAATGAACGTTCTTAATTGTTCTAAATGAAATTTAAAAAAATGTGATCTCTTATAAATAATGATAAAAAGCTTCTTATTTTATTTTCATCGATTAATTTTTATTTTAACTCAAAATAAAAAGTCAAGTGACCACCAGCAGATATAAATAAAACTCTTTCAACTATCACCCCACTGAATAAAATAATTTCACATATTTATTTTTTATGATTAGCAAATAAATACATAAATTATTTATATTAATGATAATCAAAAAGAATTATGCTTAGTATTTTACAGTAAATAATTTTTATATTTAAGATACAAAACATACTTGTATTGAATGTATCTAGACGTCAAAAGTTATCGAGGTATTTAAATTAAATAATTATTTACAGTATTCTTAAACTTATAATTAAATTCAATTTCTTAACAGTCTAATCTCTATGTGTAAACACAATATTTACATTACTAATGTTATTAAATTAACGACTAATAACTGCCAAGGTTAATCTCAGAAAAAATCTTCAGTCTTGAAATATCAAAATATTGAAAAAACATTAGTCAAATTTTAGAAATGTCTAAATCAAAATAGTATCCCCGTGATTTTTTGAATCCAGAGATAGTGGAAGTCAACGCGTGTGTAAAACCCGGGATACGCACTTGGACAATCTTTGTTCACTCCAGCACGGACTACGCCAACTTGTACGTAGCAATTGTAGTTCTGGCTGTAAACGATAAGAGGACCACCGCTGTCACCTGGGCATGCGTCAACTCCTGTGTTTGCTGCGGTACACAGTGTATCTGAGGTTATGTATCCGCTTATGTAACACATCTCGATTGAGATGATTGGCAAGAATCCATATTGGAGAATGACGGTCTCTCTTCCTGTGCCGTTCAGTCCCCAGCCCATAATTAGAGCTTGCTTTCCACTGTAGGACTTGTAGGTGTCCATGTGGCCGGAAAGTTTTATCGGTTGGACCGTAGCTGTTAATTAAAATTATTGAATGTTAATTATTGATTATCGATAATTGATTATTACTTATTGATTATTAATGATTATTGATTAATGAGAGTTTTTAAGAAAATCTTACGTCCAAAAGGAATGTCCTCGGGCATGTAGAGCAGTGCAATGTCATTTTCGTGGTGTCCATCCCAATATGGATGAGAAAAAACGTGGGGTTCCATCATTGCGAACCCTGGGCCTTGATAGGAGTAGTAGTCAGCGTGGGCCCTGTTTACGTCGCCGAACATTACTAATATTCGTTCAGATTGCTTCATGCAGTGTGCAGCGGTCAGTACCCAACGATTTGAGATTATCGATCCACCACAATGAAAGTACTGATCATCATTGTCAATTTGGATAATATGGATTGATACCATCCACGGAAATTGTCCGGGACTTGCGTCATGATCTCTTGATGTCAATGGGTTCTCCATTTCGTAAATAGATCTCTGATAAGAGTCAGCTGAAAAATCGTTCAGTTATAATTATATTGTAACTTGATTTTGGACAGAGATTATATGTAAAAAATATTTCTAAGGAAAAAAAAACTATCAAATATACGTTATTCAAAAGCTTCACTGATATTATAGGCTTAAATGTTAAAAATTACAAAAAAAAATGTATAATTTTTTTGTTTTTTTTTCATTTTTTTTTAATAAAAAGTTAATAATTTAATAAGAATTTAATTGTATTGAAGTTTGGAGTCAAATTAAATTTAAAGTTATTTAATTTTCTTGAAATTTTTTCATCTTTGACTTTTCAATATTTGCAAGTTACAAATTATTTGAACACTAATTTCTTGAAAATTCAAAGTTATGTTATCAAAGATGGCTATCGAAAGTAAATAAAATATTTTTATCGAGTACATATTTTATTGAAATCAACATAAGTTTGTTTACTTTTTACTTTACTGTCATTACCGTAATATCAAAATATTGTTTTTTTTTTAATGAAAATATATTTTGTCTTACATATTATTAATATTATTTAATAATTTTTTAACATTGTTATAACTTTTTTAAAGTTCGTAAAAAAAAAAAAATAGTAATAACATTATTTATGTGATGGTTATTAGTTATTATTAATGATATTTATGACAGCATTCGTATAATTAAAAAAAAAAATAAAACAGAATTCATACCTCGATCAAGAATAGGAATATCTTCATGTTTAAAAAAAGTTATTGGCTCAACAATATTATTGTTGAGAATGATTGTAAAAACTGCACTAAATAAAATAACAATTGTCTGCATACTAAAAGCCATTTTAAAATTTTGTCAAATTGTTCGTTTTTCTTCGAAAACGATTTGAAGCCCTACTCGGGAGAGCTCGAAAATATAACTGATTGTAACTAGCCACATGCATATATAGTTACCATCTAAGAATTCAGCATGGCTCTTTAATCCTCTTCTTTTATTCTACTGTTGGTTCTTTCTTTATTATGAGAATGTAAAAATTTGGATGTCACTTATACCTGACCTCGCTTAGATTGGACATAGTTTGAGTCATTATATTACAAGTATAATCAGAATTTATAATTATTAGTTTTAAGTTAAGAGATTAAGTACAGGATAAATTTTTCAAAAATTAATTTTCTGGAAGTATGATGTATCGAAAACATTTCCTAAAAATTTAAAATTAATTCAATTAATAGTTTTGAGGTATCTTACGAGATCTCGGCTTCTATTTGTTTTTAACCAATTGTTCGTAAATCATTTTTTTAAGGATGAATCAATTCTTATCATTTCATTTGGATCAATCTAAAACGAAAGTTATTATTCGCATAACATTGAACTGAAGTTGACAGTTTTAGAGTTGAAAATTTTTTTGAATTCCAACAGAAAATTGAGATGAAATATATGTGAAGCCAATTTATTCGTAATGTGATTGGTCAAATATATGACAACCATGAAAATATATGTAATTCCATAGTAACATTCAGACGCGCGCTTGCTTGTGCACGTTAAATTTAGTTGTACAATAAAAATCTGAAAAGCAGTTGGAGGCCATTTCTGATGGAACTTCCTGCTTTCTTCGGATTCGAAAATCTTCCAATTGGATTACTTTTGAGATCTTCAAGCTCAAATATTCTGAGGTTACATAAAAAAATAATGATTACTTAGAAATTTTTAAATGGCTGTAACTTTTGAACGCCTGATTCGATTTTGATTTGCTTGGTGGAATTTGACGAAGTTTTTGAAGTACAAAGAAAATGTCTCTAAAGTGTGTTGTTGATTAGCCAAATATTTTGAAAGTTTTTTTTTTTTTTTTTAATTTGTTTAAAGTCGCATAAACTACTAAGGTCATGAGCGACTACGGTAGGGGGTAAACTTTTGAGATTGGAACTCGTTTGTATTTCTTGGGCTGAGCAGAATAATAACACTTAAATATTGAAAATATCCATTGGTGTACGCCGGATTCGAACCCGGTCCAATGCTTTGGTAGCAAGGGCCGGATCCGATAGGCTACTGCGCGCCTTATTTTGAAAGTTATTTCGAAAAAACTTAAAAAAAAATTTTTTTTGGTTTTCATTTTTGAATATCTTTGAAACGGCTGAACTGATTGACCTCAAAATCTAATCAGATTGAAGTCTCAATGAAAAATTTTGACACCGTGTTGCTCATTTTGATCGGTTCATTATAGTTCTGAAGATATCGTAGGACAAAATTTTATTTACACACACACACACACACACACACACACACACACACACACACACACACACACACACACACACACACACACACACACACACATTTTTGGTTTTCATTTTTGAATATCTTTGAAACGGCTGAACTGATTGACCTCAAAATCTAATCAGATTGAAGTCTCAATGAAAAATTTTGACACCGTGTTGCTCATTTTGATCGGTTCATTATAGTTCTGAAGATATCGTAGGACAAAATTTTATTTACACACACACACACACACACACACACACACACACACACACACACACACACACACACACACACACACACACACACACACAAACATACGCGCGCGCGCGGCACATCCAGCCAGAAATAGTTGGAATAGTTTCCTAGGACTTCAAAACGTGGAGATCTGATGAAAACTCGCATTTCCAAAATTGGACCGAAACCTATAACTTCCTACTTTTGAAAATTATTTATTTTCAAAGCAGAAAGGTTAAAAATATACATCTGCTCACGCTAAAACCTCAAATGAATCACGATTTATAAAGAATTAGATCTGATGAAGATGGCGATAATTTCATCAGATTTTTCATAATAATATAGATATAATTTTTCGTGCCTCTGACTGCACTTATGTAATGCCCTTGTCAATAAAAAAGAAAACGCTTTTTTTTACCTACTTTCAAAAGAAAATTCCAAAATTTTATTATTTATGGTTGAACCTCGAGTTATAAGTATAGAAATAATTCTTCATTAAATTTTATATTACTTTACAGTTGACTTTTGTTTATTGAAAAAATAATTTCAGAAGTTGATGAGTTTGAAACTCTCTGGAAGATAAAGGAAAATTTTTTTTTGTTTCCCTAATGTTTAGGATAAAATACCTGATTCAGTAGTAAAATCCCTGAAAAATGGAGGTGAATAGATAAAGAGAAAAGAAATGAAGGTAGCATAAAAGTCCATTTGTTCCATGCTTTACCAGTAACATTTAACTGTAGTCGTGTTAATCCGGTAACAATTAGCCAATGGTCGATGGTCGACAGCTGCACCTGAATAACAAGAGCTTTGTATTGTTTAGATCAAGTGTTTTGTTGTTGCTATGCGTTGGCACAACAGAGATGTGGAGATAGAATGGACATATATAGGCATAGGTATAGCAAGTGCCGTCAAATTCCTTGGGAAATCCCGAGTGTCCGGGATTCCCGTGTCAAACAATACGATAACTTTACTATTGTGTGTGCAAGCCAAGGGGATTATCACAATTATTGCATGTCAATATTAATTGTAATCTAATTGGTAAATCTTTGCTTGTGAAGCGAATAATATTTGATATATAAATCGGGTGCTTAAAGCAAAAAGGGCGCGTTGCTACAGATTAGTAGGGATCCATGCTAAAAGGACGCATAAAAAAAATTTGTTTTGTCATTTCTCTTAAAATCACTCAAAACACAGATCTGTAAAAAAAAATTCGAGCACCCTAAAGCTAAAAGGGCGTAACTAAAGACATGCGCCTTTTTAGCTTCTAGAATATTAGCGCCTATAGCTAAAAGAGTGCATAAAAAAAATTTAACTTTTTATGAAAAATTTGGATAAATAGCTTCACAAGACAAGTTAGATCCAAAAAACAGTCTAATACATAAAGCTCATTTATTACAAAAAGGAGCAAAATGAAAACAATTGTTTAGTTTCGTATTTACTCAGTTTCTAGATGTAAAATTTATATGAATAAATTTTTTTTCACCTACGACACGTTTTTTTCCTTTGAAATTCATTAAAAATGCAGTACTTAATCAGAAAATCAAAAATGTCAACTTTTTATTGAGAAAAAAAAATAAAACCGAAATCTACTGATTTTTTCTTTAATTTAATTATTGTCTTAGATTATAGGTACTCTATAAATCAAAATAATTTTTTTTTAATTCAATAATTTTAATTCTTTTTAATTTTATGTTAAAAAAAAAAACAAGGTGATAATGAAATAAAAAATATATGACCGAAACGTCGCAATGAATTGACAGTTAGTATTTTTATAAATATGCTATGTCCACTTTCCTGCAAATTGTGTTAATTAGAAATAAAAAAATTTTTTTAATTCTTAAAGATAAAAGGGCGCATAATTATAGACATACGCCTTTTTAGCTTTAGGAAATCAATGTTTCATTTTTAGGCGAAGAATATGTTTACCACTCGATTGGTGAAAAAAAAAAAAATTATGCGCCCTTTTACCTTTCGGCACGCGAAATGATAATTTTGATATCTGAATCTTAAGATTTTTTATTTTTTTTTTAATATTTATCGAATTAAATTTTATTCTAAAACTTAAAAAAATTGATAAATTTTTTTTTGTCTACTGTAAAAAAATTCCAAAGTGGATAACTTTCAATTTATTTAATTCCTAGGGAGTAAAATTCATTCTCAGAAGAATTTTATTTATATTATTGATAAAAAAGAAACTCCGCAGGGTGCATTCTTTATTTTATTTAATATATAAAAATAAAAGAGCCATTTGGCTGCTGAAATGGAAGTATATTTCTCAAAGTTACTGAAAACTTTCAGGATCGTAAAAACGAATATGCATTAGTAAAATTTCATCAAATAGTTATAGTTGAGTAGGTAATTTTAAGTCGAGGAGAAAGGAATGACGTGGAAATCGAAGTTTATTTTATGAGCTCTTAGATATAATTTATACAAATTATTGTTTTTAAGGTAGCACCCTCGGTAAGAGATTTACCGTTAGAAATTTCATAAAATTTGATATATTAGTAAAATAAATAAGCCCAACAAATTTTTGAAAAGCTCATGAGAACCAGTAAAAAAATATTGAGCTTCTGAAGTTTCAGGGTTAAACATTATCTCCATGAGAAATGACAGTTTTTATTTTATTTTACAAAAAATGACTCATAATATAATAATTCATAAGAAACTTTCAAAAATTATCTCTGTCTCTCTTTCTCTAATGCGACATTGGATAGGAAAATCAACTATGCAAATCAAATAAGACTTTTTATGGAACATTTGACACTTGTGGTGTTATCTGTGATACTACCTTAAAAGTTATTTCAATAAGAACTTGCATTAATGCGATTTTTTGCAATAAAAAAAAATTTGAATTACTCTTACTTCTAAATTAATTGAGCTATTTTTGTCTCAGAAAAATTATTTTTCTGATTTATTGAATAAAATTTCAATATAAAAACTGATTTGATGTAAACATTCGTTTTATGAATTAGGATTTTCTTTAATCACTCCCAGTCTTTCATTTAAAATTTCTATTATATTTTTTAAATATAATTTGTATAATTTGTACCACTGAGTTTAACTCTTAAATTTTTTATACTCAAGTTTATTTTCTTTCTTTTATTTGTCAAAATTTTATTCCAAATTAAGAAAAATAATCAATTCTTAATATCTAATATTTTTTAAACTTTATATCTTCATTAGTCATACGTGTACTTTTATTGTAACTCTTTTTGTATACTTATGCCATCTGGCTATACTGCCTTGGCATTGAAATAAAATAATAAATAAATAAAATAAATAAATAAATAAGTTTATGAAAAATGAAAATTATATCACACATATAGGACAAAGGTAAAAATAAGTTAAGAAATTGTTAACCGTATTATATATATTTAATCGCTTCTTTTTCTCTCTTACGAATCATACATTTCATTTTATAAACATTTATTAAATGTATTACGTGGTGATATAATGATAAGGATAATAACAATGCATAGGTACTTGTACAAAGTAAACTCAACAGTATCACAATAATTTTTACGTCAGGTCAATTTAATTATTTCATGAATAATAATAAATAAAGAAAAAAATTCAACATGCTGTTAATTTGTTAGAATCGGAATTTCAACAACAAAAAAAAACTATCGCGAATAAAAATGAGAAGTTCAATTAATTGATCAATTTGTTAATTGATTAACGAGATTAATTCACTTTATTTATTTATTTACATGACTATAAATATCATAACCAGTGAACCAGCTCGTGAGAAATCGTCACATTTTAACGAGTCATGGTGGTATTATTTTTTTTTTCACAATAATAATAATGGCTGTAACGATTAATTTTCGACCACTAACGAAAATGATTGATGATTAATGATCAATGATTAATGACTCGGGTACCTGAGCTAATGACGATTTACGTAAATTGGCTCGAAAATTGTGTTTTCTTCTTTTCTTTTCTTTAAATATTACTTCATTTATATTTTAGAGTAGAAAAAATGAATGAACAAGGAACAAGACATCGCACTCTATGGGAATGTCATTTAACAATATTAAAATTTACAAAAAATTATATAAGAGAGCGGCATTAATATCACTCGTCAATAAATTCATTGCTTTCTTCTCTATCGATTATTTTTCTCTATTTATTTATTGATTTATTATTAATAATTATAATGTATATTTGTTTATATATATTTATATTTATATTTGTATATATTTATAGGTGCAATTAATTAATTAACGAGTAACTGCTGCCGAAACGATTGATCGATCGACGATCCATTATTTTTAATGATTTAATTTTTTAACATTCATACGAAATCTCTTGCTAAAGTTTTTTCATTTTTTAGTTGTACAATTTCTTATATCATTATGTTCATGTTTTATATGGAGATGTTGTCAAATTACAGAGTTGCAATTAGTGCCCATTTGAATTAAAATTTTTTGTTCAATTTTTTATAATTTTACAATCTTGATTTGTTTTTTTTTTTTAGATTTCTTCTTTTCCGACTTAGGAAATTTATCCTGATAGCTGTATGCTAACTGAAACTCGCCGTCGATCGGCGTTTGGAATCGGCAACCAGCTTAATGTAAAGAGTTGAAAAAACAAGAGTTTCAGTTACGTTGACAGAAAGTTGCTCTGTTATTTGATATCAAGACTTAATGTGCAAGTTCTTTCAGAAAGTTATCGTAAAAGTGTTATCTAAAAGGTTGAGGTCAAATTGCATTCTAATCTTGGCCGTAGATTCCATCAACTTTTATGCAACTCTTATTCAGAAAGACTTTATGTTAACTTTTCTAAAATTATTGAACTGCATGTTCTTGAACAGTGAGGCTATCAGGGTATAATTTTCGAAAATTATTCAAAAAATTTTGAACCCGACAAAAATTGAAAACTCAATAGTTTCAATAACTGCTTTTTCTTCATTTCGTTTATTTACAAACTTAGCGCGTCATTTTGCATCGCTTCGTTCATTGAATTTTGGTCAAAAAATCAGTAAATTTCAATAATTGGACAATAATAACCAATAACGTCTTAACCATCATTTTTTTTCAAAATTTTTTAGATGGCATATTCCGGTTCAAAAATGCTTATTAACGACATTGTTAGTTGAGACGTTATTAGTTATTATTGTCCAATTTTAGTAAACATAATCACAAATCTTTTAACTGCAATAATTTGGCAATCACTCCACATCATTTATATATAAACGTAAATACTTGGTACAATAAATAAAAAAAAATTTTTTTATATTTTATTAATAAAGTTAGCAAGAGATGCTAATAACCTTAAATATACTTTATCGGCCGTTAATATTATTTAGTCCAGTAGTAAATATATGTAAAGACATATATTTAAGTACACATGTTGTTGATCACTTAAGTACTTGTTCTCAGTAAAACAATAATCACTGCAATTAATATCCATAAATTCATTGCTATTACAATCAACTAATTCGTTATTTCAATCAATTTATTTGTATTTTATTTTACTTAATTTACGGTCATTATATTAATCACCTTAACACTACCAACTACCTTACCGGTCGCAGGAAAATTAAACCATTCATCGGTATAGACAGCAAAATTTACTTTTTCTTCGTTAGCATATATGTTAGATTGTACAACACGTTTCATTACATCTATTCGATTTCTTCAGTGGGTTAAATAATAAACAGATTTTTTTATTTATTTTTGAGAAGAAATGCTACAGATAAGAGGATTTTTATAAAATTTCACCTCAGAAATAATAACACAATTTGAAACAATTTTACGTCAGAATTAATTGCCAGAAACAATGGTAGATATCAATAATAGCAATAACAATAATATATTGACTTTTTTGAGGTTAGTTAGACCAAGGAACATTGTCGTATCTTATAACATTTAGTACATTTCTCCACCATCAAAATAAATCTGTTCTATTAACAACATTATATAGTTCAACTTTGTAATTTTTTAACAATAATTTAAGCTTTAATAAATAAATAATATTGAATTTTTTTATCACTTTGTAGCATAACCTCTCAGATAATAAAATTATTTTGACTGTACAGATGAGTGGGAAGAAATGTAAAATTTGACAATTTACTGTATATTAATATCATCGCAACCTACGGTTATATAACATGATTAGTTATATTTATATTTATACTTAAATTTAAATATTTCTTTATATATATATATATATATTTATATATTAATAATAACGAACATATATATATTCAAATCGTGAAAAATCATTGGCAACACCCGCATATTCGCACATGCGAATATATTAATTATTAATTTTAATTAAAAGTTCATATATTTATTTTAAATATATACATATATGATCAATTATTATATTAATATATAATGTATGTATTTATAATTGACGGTTAAATCATTATATTGTAATGACGACTGCAATGTGACTGCACAATAAAAAATTTTTCATTTTAAACTTCCAGACTTCAATATTAATATTTTAATGTAAAGGTCGATTGAAAAAAAGGAAGCTGAATTTTACTACGTAGTAGAAAAAGTATGAGAGAGTTTGTACACTGAAAAAAAAATTCTTGACTGAAGTGTAAATTTTCTTGGCTCAAGAAAATATTAAGGAAGGTTGAAAATTTCTTGAATGAAGTTAAAATTTCTTGAGTCAAGAAAATTTTCTTGAGCCAAGAAAATTTTTTTCATATAACCTGCATTGAAAATGCGAGTTTTAATGCCTGTTGAGCCAACTGAAACTAGACAATTTCAGACCAATGCGACTGTGCCGGGCAGGAATCAATTATTACTTCCCGGCGGACAGAAAATGACGAATTACTGCCCGCGAGATGAAGTTGCAGCTTTATTTTCAATCCTATCAATTGTTTGTTTATTTTATACCTTTATAAATTGTCATTCTAACCGTTAACTGTACTGACATATTATAATTCTGTTATTAAGCATAAATAAGAATGACAAAATAAAACTATTCAATTTACGAAAAATGTTAGATAAAAAATAAACTATTACTTTCTATTTTATTATAAATTTTATAATAAAATGGTATTTTCGCTATTCGTCTGAAACTATCTAGTTCTGGTTGGCTCCAGACATTGAAACTAGCATTTTTAATGCAACTTATATAAAAAATATAATGTGTGACGCGGGATGAAACACGATTTCAGACCGAGTGATGCCAGCCCTCGCTTCGCTCGGGCAGGCAACTTCACTCTGGTCTGGAATCGTTTTGTTTCATCCCTAGTCACACAATATACTATTCTTGCTCCAAAATAATTTTCGTTTTCCTTAAAATTTTCTTGGCGCAAGAAATTTGTTTTTTGTGTGCATAAATATTAAAGAATCGAAGTAAAATATCGAGAATAAAAATAATATTTATCAAGGTAATAAGAATTTATAATTGTCTAAGTACACAATAAATAGTATTTTTAAAGTAAATATTTTCTAAAGTTTAGTTTTGAAAAACCCGTCGTTGCTTAAAAGAAACTATATACACTCTGGTAGATGTAGACACCACGTTACTTTCTGGTGATTTCGAACCATAGTCGAAAGTGTAATAGCTTAATCGCAACCTCAGGTGTATTCACGCGTCTAATAAATTGATACTTCTAAAAATAAACAGCACGGCTGATCGAAGGGTAAAAATTTGGTTGTCACTTCTAGCCAAAATATATTTATTATAATTAAACAAAAAAATGTTGAGCAAGAATTTTTAAAAGGGTTCTTCACGTTGATCATACGAAAGGACTTAAAGAAAAATCGGGTTATAAAATTACATTTCAAAAGTTATCGTGTTTACAAGCCCATTAACTCGTATGAAACCTATTACCTCATATCATTAAAAACAGTTTATATAAAAATTCTAAGTAAAATTTAGACTGACTTGTATTTGAATCTCTTTCATTAGATTCTAAGTAGAAAAAGTCGGTTATAGTCAGGCAGATATAGTCGAAACGTTATTAAGAAATAGACAGAAGTTTCGGACGAAAAACTTTTTACTGTGTAAGAATAGTATTAATTTCCTTCTTCTATTATCAATATCAATATTAATATGAATGTAATTAATAATAATAACAATAAACAATAAGAAAGCGTTAAAGATACTCGACAATGTCACACTTAATTGATATATTAGGACAGCTTGCGATATTAGAGCCATAAGCACCGCCTGTACTCTTATGTCTCTCTGAGAGCAATTTTTGGAATATCGGCAGTATTTCACGGTCTAGAAGTTCTCCGTCAGACGCGGCACTGCACATATTCGTGAGGTTCGCAGTGGATCCACTGGCAACTCCGTCAGGATTTGAAGTTGTCTCGTCTCTTACAACTAGTTCACTACCCCCCATAGCACTCCCACTTCCCCCCATCCCCAATCCTAGAGAGTCTCCTAAACCAGAGTGTCCGCAGTTAATGGCACCACGTCCACAACTAGTTGTAATTCCGCCTCCTCGGGGATTCGCACTGGCAAACTTACCGCTGTGGACAGTTGTCGCAACATTAGGGCTACTTTGAACGTACTCAAGACGTGCTTGCTGCCGAAGACGTGATTCGGTATGACGACACTCGCGGTGCTTTCGCGGCTGAGTTCGATGGCGACACTCCACTGGTCCAGCCGTCAGGTGGTGCCCACTGGAGGCCGTCAGGGTGGTGCTGGTACCTGCGGTACTGGTTCGTGATCTTGAGCATTTTTCGCGGGATTTTTCCGACACCGATCGTTGGATTATTGCCGATGGATCCTCAGTTTTTTCTGTAATTTTTTAGATTTTTTCGTTTTAAATTAAGTTCAAAAAAGATTTAAAAGTTTTGAATATTTTATTCAAACTTTTTACTGTCTTAAAGATACATGTTTAATAAGGGATTACTGAAATTTAAAAAAAAAATATTAAAAACTCTGCCATTGTCAAATTTCTGGCGAGCCCTCGGAAAAAGATGCGTCCGCGTGGCCACCAGAACTCCTAGCAGAATTTTTTGAAATGAAAAAAAAAAAATATGTGCTTTAGTTAAGACTTCAAACTAGGTCTTGAACGAAGGAAAAAAAAATGAAAATTGGATTTTTGGTAGAGGTTTTTACAAAAAAATTAAAAATTTGGCAAAAATTTTGCGGCATTTTTTTTTTTAAATTAGTTGTAATTGAAAAAAAAATGCTTCGTTCCAGACCTTGTAAATTATATCTCGAAGACCTGTCTAAAATTTCATCAAGATCATTTGAGTAGTTCTCGAGAAATCTTGGCCACCGTCTTTGAAAACATAGTTTTGAGAAAAACGCGTTTAAAGTTTTGAGTGACAATACAATAGCGCCTTGAGCGCGCAACTTTTTAAAACTGTATCTCCGAAACTATTATTCGGATCGATTTGAAACTTTAGGACGATATTCTAGAGATGTTGTAGAATTTAATAAAACATAAAAAAAAAAATCGACTTTTTGAAACCGTGAAACCCCTGTAACCCCTTCATTTATTATTGTCAAGAATTGGAGTAATTTATATTTTAGATATTTCGGGTTATTTTCCTTTTTCAACTCTGATCCCGCTGTTTTTATAATGCGTATGTGCATTAGAAACAAAGTTTACTTGAGTGAAAGAAAAAAAATTCTTAAGCTAAAAAATTATTGTAGGATTAAATAAACTTTAATTGGTTCAAGAATTTTTTTTATTGATTCACGAAAATTATTTTCTTCAAAATGGTATTCTTGATTCAAGATTTTTTCTCTTCAATGGACTTAACTGTTTTTTTTTTATCAGTGAAGCTACTAATATTTTTCTATTGCTTGACTGGTGTAAATTTTTAGTTTATTTTAATGATTTTTCCGTTTCTATCGTAGTAAATAAATTTTTGGAAATTAGAGAATTAATCTTGATCGAATTATTGATAATATACAAATTATGTTAGTGTCCGAGAACGAAAAAAAGTGTAACAATGAAAACAGCTAATACACTCCACGACAATAGTATAACCCACCCCTCTAATTTTTTTATATTTACTGTAAAACTAAATACAAATAAATAAATTCCTAACGCGCCATTATTGCTGCTTTGTTACGCAGCGGCGAAGTTATTGGTTTGATAGTGCGACAAAACTATAACCCATTCGTCTCATTGGCTCAAGCAGCTCGATGCACTGGACCTGTCTATTCATGTTTATACTTGTTTCAAGTAACTCGTAAGTTCTTACGCATAAATAAATTGTTTAAGTTAATATTTATCTATTTTTTATTTAAAATGCCACGGAGAAAACACTTTAACAAAACTGAAATTGATATAATTAAAAAATTGCATTCTGAAAATTATTCTAAGGCCAAAATTGCAAAAATCATCAACAGAAGTCATCGTGTTGTGCGAAATTTTTTAAAAGATCCCGACAACTATGGTAAGAAAAAACGGACAGGTCGACCGAGAGCAACTACACCACGAGAAAGAAGGTCAATTCTAAGAGTTGCGTCCAATTCTACGCTTACCGCAAGACAAATCGCAGCGGAGGCTGGTGTTAGTACTAATTTAAGAAATGTTCAACGTATTATATGTGAGTGTGAACATTTAAAATGTAAGAAATTACCAAAAAAACCGCCGTTGTCTGCTAAACATAAGCTAGTTAGATTACAATTTGCAAAAGATCATATTCAATGGAAAAAAAAGTGGCTAAAAGTTATTTTTTCTGATGAAAAGAAGTTTAATTTGAATGGACCTGATGGTTTTAATTACTATTTTCACGATTTAAGAAAAGATAATTTTATATTGAGCCGTCGGCAAGCTGGAGGTGGTAGTGTAATGGTATGGTCTGGCATTGGATACTCAGGTAAAATGGATATTAAGTTTTGTTCTGGAAAAATAACTAGTAAACGATATATAGAAGTAATAAACGAGCAAATTAACTCTCACGCAATGCGAATTGCTGGCCCTAATTTCATTTTTCAACAAGATAATGCCAGTATCCATCGAGCAAAGGTAGTTAGAGATTACTTTAATGAAAAAAATATTCAAGTTCTTGAATGGCCAGCATATTCTCCTGACTTGAACATAATTGATAATTGTTGGAGAAATTTATCACGAGCTGTCTATCGTGGATCAAGACAATTTACTTCTGTTGAAGAGTTAAAGAAGGTGATAGTTGACGAGTGGCAAAATATAAATCAAGACATAATTAAAAAGCTATATGACAGTTTACCGGACCGAATGATTGAGGTGATAAGTAAAAAGGGTGGATCTACTAAATATTAGATTACATGAATGATTATTGTTTGTTATATTTTTCTCGAATTTTTATTTAAATTTCATTACCTGGGTTATACTTTTGTCGCACTGCAAAACTCAATACTATAATTCTTTATCAGATATGAAAAAATTAGGGGGGTGGGTTATACTTTTGTCGCGGAGTGTAGTTATAGCAGAAAGGATGCCAAAAAAATTTTGCGTTTGTAGAGCACTTTCTAATACCTTGCATTATGCATAGTGCAAAAACCTTTATCAAGTCATACCGACTATTTTACGTCAAATTCCTTGCGCTTACGATGCGCCATCTATGTACGTCATTTCTCTTATTGCTAACATTACCTGAAGAAGAATTGAGAGACTAACTATTGTTTTAGCGTTTGATTCTTTATAAATTTTTTATTTAGTTAATTGACTAAATTATGTTGACAAACATAAATAATTATAATTAAAATTATAAAACTCAATAATTTAAATTCAATAGATTCAATTTTATTTATAATTTACTTGTTAAAATTTAAATTTTTAACCAGAAAAATTACACTTAAGATATTTTAAAAATTGAATTATCTGTCTGATGGTATACAAATTATACGGGTGTTTGTGTAGTGACAAGAGCATACACTGAAAAAAAAGCGGTGTTAAAATGGACTCCTTTTAACACCGCTGTGCAACACCGGTCAATTAACATCGGTGTTAAAATGGTTCTCGGCGGTGTTAAAAATTTGGTGTTAAATCGGTGTTACAGCGGTGTACAGTAACTCCGTATCGGTGTATTATCAGTAAAGAATTTATGAAACACTAAATAATATTAGATATTAATTAAAATTGAACAAATTAATGTTTATTTTACAATTAGACTGAAATCAAATAAAACATAAATTAACTTAATATAATAAATATACAACAAGTTATTAAATATTTACAGTAATAAATGTTTAGAAACTATATAGTAGTGACACTGTAAAAAATTTTTTGGACTCGGTGTGGTGTAAATGATTCGGTGTAAAAATTTTTAACACGGACGGTGTGAAAATCACAGTAAGTGTAATGTTAAATTTGAACGGTGTGAATTCTAAATTTTACACCATCAAACGTGTAAATGTATTTCTTGAAATTTCTCATTAATTAATATTATTTGATTGTTTAGTTTCAGGCTTGTACGATATTAGATTTTAAATATAAACACGTTGAAATAAATATTTTAAAGTATATTTTTTTTGATATTATGCTATTTTACGGAGTAAAGTAAAAGTTTTATGGTTAAATTTGGTATCGTTGGAAAAGTTTTGACCTGGAGTTATGTTTTTTCATGGTTTCATATCATTCTCACCAATAGTCAATTTATGATGATAAGTATTTAGGCTGCATTCGAAAATGCTCTATTTCTAAATACATAATTAAGAAATGACCTTGTACCTTGTGAACTATTGACATTTTTAAATATATAAGCTCATCCCGTTGTTACACTCATCAAGACCTTTCATTTAAGTACCCACATCATTTTTTCATATATTTATATATATTATATATATGAATATATAAAAAATATATCAAAATGCATGTGGGTACTTAAATGAAAGCTCTTGATGA
>CAJNRD030001117.1:7815508-7826315 GCA_905319865.3 Cotesia congregata | reverse complement strand
CTTTATTTCTAGATACATAATTAAGAAATGACCTTGTATCTTGTCAACTACTGACATTTTTTAAGATATAAGCTCATCTCGATCTTAAACTCATCACGACCCTTCATTTAAGTACCCATATCATTTTTTCATATATTTATATATATTATATATATGAATATATAAAAAATATATCAAAATGCGTGTGGGTACTCAAATGAAAGCTCTTGATGATTGTATCATCGGGATGAGCTTATATCTTTAAAAAAGTCATTAGTTAAAAAAGTACAGTGCAATTTAACAAAAGTCATTATTTAATAAAGCAAACTTTTATTTATTTATAGTTCACAAGTCACGGCAGTCTCATATTAAGTTTGCAAAGTTATAAATAATAACACGGAATAGTGTAAAACAGTAAATTACATACCGTGTTAAATTTACACGAGTGAAAATTTCACACGGAAATTTTACACCGACTTTTCACATTTACGACGGTGTAAAAGTCTCTGCGAGTCCAACTTTTACACCGAAATTTTTTACAGTGTACATTTATCATAACATTGATGTTTTTCATAAGGTAGTGGAAATTTCAAATCCGAAAAACTAATAATTTGATATTTTTCTTCCATTTCTTCAATTATTTCATTTGCACATAAGCTCGCATCATAACAAACAGTCTCCCATAATTTACAGTAAAACATTAAATTATTATCATTAACGATACATAAAGCAATAAAATAATTTTTCTTGTAGGTAAAGTGAAATTCAAACTCTGATACTTCATAAACTACACTGCTCAGAGTTAAAACTTCATCAGAGTTTATTTCATGATATGGAATATTGTCAAGTAAATTTCTGAGCTTCTCAAATTTTCGTTTTCCGAGTTTTAAAATATTGTCATTTTCGTTCAATTCATTCCATTTGTAGTAAATGAATTTTTGGTGCTGAGTGGCCAACATTTTTGGAACATTGATATAATTTTTCTATAGAAAAATTAAGTTTTTGAAGTAATTATGCTTAGCCTCAAATTGCTTTTTACGTGAAAAAAATTTTAAATATCAATATCTTCCTCTTTTATTATTTTTTTTATTATTTATTTCCAATTATTAAAGATGTACGGTTCGATTATAAATATTGTGTTAATTAAAACAAATTTATACCGCCGGAAAATTTATAACACC
This sequence comes from Cotesia congregata, assembly GCA_905319865.3. NCBI lineage: Eukaryota > Metazoa > Arthropoda > Insecta > Hymenoptera > Braconidae > Cotesia > Cotesia congregata. Next base: position 7,825,155 of record CAJNRD030001117.1, on the reverse strand, counting down.
GTTTAACACCGTTTTAACACCGGAAAAAATATTTACACCGCAAACGGTGTTACATCGGTGTTATTATAACACCGATTTCGGTGTTAAATTTAACACCGGTAATTTTAACACCGGACTTACACCGGTTTTTTTTTACAATGTAACAATGAAAAAAGTTGCAGGGGGAAGGCGTAAAAATTTTTTTCAATCGTAAAGCACTCTTTAACGCTTGGCATTATGGGTCGTGTAAAAGTAGAGTACATACTGGAAACAAATAATGTAGCAATCTATGAAATAATTAGTGTAAAAGCTTTGGCAGATGATAAAGATAACAAACATATAAAGCAATATGAATATAAGTAGTAGTATTGGAAGATAGCGTGACTAACCGGTATCAGAGTAACTGGCATTGAGCATTGCCGGAACACTTGGTGAGCTTGCGTTTTTGCAGTACTGTAAGTTATCGCGATCACGATGATGCTTTGAGACTACTCGTGTATTAGTGCCGGAAATATCCGCCGAGCCATTTGAAATGTGATGAGTGTGAAGTAGACGTCCTCCACCGTGTTTTTCACACCGATAACCGGTCCCACCGCCCAATGCGGCTCTTCGGTGCCCGCATTCCCCAATCACGTATGTGCGATCAAAACTGCTCAGTGACTCGTCATTCAAAGCGTCCACTTTAGATATATTCTCCGTGGATATGTAGCTTATTGAATTTGCTGGCACGCTAGTGCGACGCTTTTCGAAAAGCTCGTGATGTGAATGTGCTAGACCGTTGTTTTTTACAGATGATCGACGCTTTGCTAGGGTTTGATGATGATGTGCTAAAAAACATTCAGTAGTTTCATTTTTATACACTACTTAGTTACTAGTTTATCAATTTAGGAGGTCTGATATTTACTAAGTGATACAACGTTTTCAGTGTTGTCATTACTGTGTCTCTAGATACCATACTGGTAAAAAAAGTTTAAGATGGCGTTAGTGCCTTTTTTTTCCACTTTTTAGTCGATCGTGCAAATAATCCAGTGTCATAAGCACAAAAATAGTAACGAACGATATTTGAAAAATTGTGCTGTAACAAGAGCAGAAAATATTTGTTTTGAAATTTAATTAAAACAATCAATAGTATGTTACATACCTAGGCCAGTAAAATAAGAAAAGTCTCAGATCACATGTAATTGTTGGCCGAGGCGAAGCCGAGGTTGACAAACATGTGATCTGAGGCTTTAATTTTTACTGGCCAAGGTATGTATTAGTATATTACATACCTAGGCCAGTAAAATAAGTAAAGCCTCAGATCACATGTTTGTCAACCTCGGCTTCGCCTCGGCCAACAATTACATGTGATCTGAGACTTTTTTTATTTTACTGGCCTAGGTATGTAATATACTATTTCTTGATCCCCGACCCGAAAATACGAACTTTCGGGCCGCGTTTCGCTCCAGAAAGTACGACTTTTGTGGCTCGTTTGAATTACAGCGCGCTCTGGTGGACTACGTGTTTTTTCTGGCTCGGTAGTGTAATTGCTATATTCACAAGCACGCTGCATGCAATATTCATTCGCTTGTCAAACTTTTTGTGGTTATAAAAGTGTTAATGATTATATGCGTTAATACATTCAAACTATTTAATAAAAATTTCATGATATTTGGCAATTAATAATTTATTTGCGTTTATTTATTTATTTATGTGTTTTTTATTCTTAATTTTTAGTTTCAGGATTTAATTATCGTGCAATGAATTGTATTTTATTTGTGATATATTTTTTTAAGCCCGCCCCGACCAGCAAAACCTCGGCTTCGCCTCGGCTCTGCAAAAGTCGGGCGCCCCCTCCCACTTTCGCTCGTGTGTCCGTATTTTCGGATGGGGATCAAGAAAAATAGTATACAACCCATGGCCAAAAAAGTTGAATGCTCTAACGCATGGAGTATACTATTTTTTAATTGTTTGTTTTTACATGCAAAATACAGAAAAAAAAAGTTAATGTAATTTTGACTCCATATAATTCGTTTCATGAAAGATTTGAGTAATCAGACCTCCTTAAAAGACTAACAATAAAAACTTACGCGTATGTCGATGTTTAGGTACAAATTGCACTGGCGGCGGTAGTATCGCCTGCTCCAAATAGTTATCTTCCCTCAGTTCCCCAAAAGATACATTTTTAGTCGGTGGAGGTGGTGTAGGGAGCTTAGCTCGTTTTTCCACACTAGTATCTTTAGTTTTCTCATGCCCAAGTGGCTCCTCTGCAAACTCACCGGACTTTTTAAGAGCTACGGATGTAGAAGTTAGTATCGATGTTGTCGTCGGCAAAGATACTGACGTAACTGTTAAAGCTGAAGATTTCTTATCGCCGTTAACATTTGTCGTCATAATCCTGGGCTCAGGACTACGTTTAATAAGCAACGGCTCAGTCTCTTGGTTTTCCGTATTATTAATATTATTATTCTTATTGTTATTATTAATGGTATTGTTATTATTCGGTGATTTTTTGTAATGATTTGTCGTTGGGGAACTCATTGCCTGAGGTAATAATGTTGTTCGCTCATTGTCTATTGTGACTTTCCCAAAGGACGCTCGTTTCCTAGATAAGAAAAAAAATAAATTACAAATTATTTTTGTGATTAGATATTTGAAAAAAATGAATTAGATTCTTATTGATCGTACGTTGTCAAAATTTGCGGGATAAATACGGAGTGTTTATAAAACTATAAAAAAGAATTAATGCATGTTTTGTAAAAATTTTTTTTAAAATAATATTTTCATCACGAAAATACTTCGATGCGCATCGAATAACTCATAGTTGAGCAAGTCAAAACATCAACAGCAAATGAAGTGCACACAAATAATTTTCTAACCACATGCCATCTGCTAAAATTAATTGATACTAAACATATTTTAGTCCATGAATTCACAGTTAGAGTCTTTGAGTATCCTTAGTTTCTAATAGATGGCGTGTGGTTAAAAAATTTTTTCCTATCTAGAAAGTTGACTTGAATATTTGATAGTTCAAATTAAATACTGATTGGATTTACTCTTTGAGTAGTATCTGTTTCCAACAGCAAGTGCAATTAATGTGAAGATTCAATAATTCTGAATAACTCTTCTGGCAGAGTCCCAAATCTGGCAAAAAATCTGATTTTCTAAGTCGGATGAAGAGTTGTTCCGACTTAATATAGTAATTTATGTCATATGGCCGCAAAGTGGCGATTTTCTGACAACGACGATGTTGCGATATGAGCTTTAGGTTTGTGGCGGGAATGTACGAAAACGGGCGTAATTTTAACGTCCGAGGCGAAGCCGAGGACGAAAATTTACGCTCGTTTTCGTACATTCCCGCCACAAACTTAAAAGCGAATATCGTAAAATTGTCGTTGTCAAAATCACCACTTTGCGGCCAAATGACATACAATATTTTTTGTTATTATCGCTCCATAAGTTTAACTTTTGAGGGATAAGAGGCAAATAATGACATTCAAATTTTATGAAGTTTCACAAGAGCAAAAAAACTTAATTTTATATTAATTATCTTTTTATTAATATTTATTTATAACGCGCTTGTTATTTTAATAACATTAGGTCCGCTTCGTAATAAACTGTCAGCAGAGAAAGAATTAGCGCCACTCAATAGTAACTAAGTTTAAAATTAACTCAAAATCCATCGGTCAGTACACTAGAATTTGATTTATTTTGTTCTAAATTTCATCCGATTTGCACAAGAACAGTACGGAAAAGAAAGGGGAAAGTAAACTTTGCGGCCTAGGCCGCGAAATCGCGGAAAAAAGGCGGTATGGTAGAGTCTCTAGAAATGAGTATCTTTTCGGACGCCACCCAGCGCTTAAAAGTTGAACTTTGGGAGCGAGTATAACAAAAAAAAAGTTTTCTGCTCTGCACGATACGATATTGCTTCTGTCATGATCCACATGTTGCTATCTAAAGGAGAGTGAGGTTAGAAAAACTGTATATTAACGGTAGCAATAGTATCGTGAATGGCACCCGAATGGATCGTGACGGTCGCTATTATATCCAGACTGCTACTCGTAGTTGTACGGATTGTACTCGTAACGATACACTTGTTACTATAAAGTAGATGGTGCCGAGAAGAAAACTTTTTTTTCAGTAAAATAAATTCATTTTCGTTAATTAGTAAACTTAAATTTAGTGGGAACGTTACGTACGTCAAAATTTATGGACAAGACTGAAAAACAAACTAATCTTAATGAAAATTTTGTTCAATGTTCCAAAGCCAAATTTTTAGGAAAAACAAAATTAATATTTACAAAATTAAACTTCAGATACATTTTTTGAAATATTTGTTAGTATTTTGGTATATGAAACTTGTTTCAGCTAATTAAAATTTATTTTAGTTTAGAAACGGTACTCCGAGTGATGACAGTGAAAATTCTCTCTCGATTTTGTACAATGTAATTATTCGAACGATATTCCTCGTCTCTTTAATGAATGAGTAAATATTTATACATTTACAAAGTGTGGTATATATTATATACCTAGCTGTTGGTTGATTGCTTGAAGCAATGACATTAACATATTCACTCTCCGGTTGCGAAACTGTTGTTGAATTCAAACTGCACAGTGATATTGAAACGTCAGTAGTTTCAGTGACCATCGATACCCCTGAAATGTGAGATTCGTAGTTATTTCATTTATTCAGTAAATATAATCAATCATTACCGAGTAATTCAATTGAGCGTTGTCACCAGTATGCATTAGTAATTTAAAATTATTTACTTTATACACAAGCTTATATTCGTTATCATTTAATAACTAAATATTTATTGGTAACTAATTTGGAAACACAATATTTTTGTTTAATTGGCTAAATCGGTTTGCCACCAAAATTTAATTGAAGAATTAATCTTTATTAATTGTTTAGTTTCACGGTCTCATAGTTTTTTTTGGCATATAAAATCAAAAATTAATATTTTGTAAAATTTTTCTTCAAATTCACATGAAAGATTGAAAACGTAAATTTTTCAATTAGTTTTAAGGCTTTTAATGTTAAAATTTTATGTCGACCGAGAATCGTCAATAGCATTTTTTCTATAGAACTGTAGTGGGGGAACCATCCCGAGAAGAGTGAAAAGAAATTGAGAGGACGTAACTTATGATATTTTAATCTTCAAAAAACTTTGATTTCTATAAAAAAAATATCTAACAATTGTTAATTCGAACTATGTAGTAACAAGAATTTCGGCTGTCATTTATTATTGAAGTAATTTTCACTGATCTAGTAACTGACAATTGAGGTCACTATTGTCTTCTTCTGAATGTCAGGTCATTCCGTTCTCCCGCCAATTTACCATGAATAATTCAATATATTATCTATAAATAATACAGTTAAACTTCAGTAATTAAATCCTTCAATAACAGTCTGTTCAGATTGAAGATCAATAGTTCCAAACAATCAAACAGCATCAAATACTGAAATTAAAATGTGCTAATTCTCAACAATAGACAAACACAAACTAACCTTTGTGATTTTGAGTGTCATGCCTCTGGATTGTGAGTTCTAGTACAGATTGATACACAATAAATACAAAATAGCATAAAGGGGATAATAAATGTTTGGATGATAAAAGATGTCAGAGACAGTGATAGTGATATTGAAAAAAGATAACAAATAATTATTTAATTGTCTACTAAAATGGGGAAAAAAAAAAAAAAAAAATACAAGTGAAAAATAACTTTTGTAATTGGAAACAAATTACACGGATCATTTGATTACACTCAGTAGAGAAATGCCATAAGAAGAGTATCGTTAAGTGCTTAAATAAAAAATGAAAAACTAAATTACCTTCTTTTTTTATTAAAGTTTCATTTCTCGGTACTGATAATCTATCCATTGCTTCTTTGGTATCTCGTAAGAGATCCTCATCCCCGAGTTTGCTCAGGTACATCTACGAATAAAAAAGGTTTGTTAATTATGATCAGAAAAAGAAATATAAGAGGATAAAAAATAACAATTATTGATTTTTGTCTTTGAATAGAAAAAAAAAATGATAACAAACTTGAAGTTCAGATTCTTTTTCCAAGAGCTGCTTGCGGAATTTTTGATTAGCGGTTGTAACATCCTTCAAACGTTCCTCCAGCTCACTGACCGTCGAGTCTCGCCGCGTTTTTGATGAGGGACGCAGAGTTGCTCGAATTCTTTTATCGATTGCTCCTTGTGGGTTTCTTCTTAATTCAATGAGCTGGAAAATATTTTTCTTCTTATATTCTAATTTATAATAAGTAAGTGGTGAGCATTCTTGAAAAGAAAGAGTTGCTGAAAAGGATTATTCAACTTTCAAGCAAGAAAGTTGGATTATTGAAAATAGAACATAAGATGATTTCAGATTTTGGAAGGATTTGTTTGGAAATAATAAGCCGAGAGCCATAAAACTTATTTGTTTTAAAGCTCGTAACTCAGCGATCGTAAAAGTTTTGTAACATGACTAGGATAGATCGAATATCAGATATTAAGATTGATCGGAAAAATTTTTCTATCGCACGATGGTTTTTCTCGGTAGAAATATTCGATCAATCAATCAGACTTTTGATCAGTTGTTTGCAGGGAATTTAAAAAAAAATTTTTTTTTTTGTGTGAGGAGCGATGGAAAATCATATTGTTGCCACTTAATTTATTTGCAAATTAATTACACTAATAGAGAAATTTATTAATTCATTTATTTGAAAACAGTTTATTTATTAATTAAATCTAAATAATTATTTTTATCTTTTACTAAAAATTTTCTTGGATGAGACGTACATTCATTAATAGTTAATAAATATTTATTAAAAATAACAATCCATAGTGGGGAAAAAATACTTCTATTAACAGTTTCCGTTGATGTACTTTTTTTTTTAAGAATTCTTTCTTGTCTGAAGAATTGGTCAAATTGATATAGGTAATTTTTATTTACGTCAGAGAAGCTATTCGTTTGTTTAGCTACTTTTTACAATAAAAGAATATATTGATATTTTTTATTGAAAAACTAATATAATTTACTGTTTATTTTATCAAATTCTTGAGCCTAGAAATCATTGTCTGGACATAATTTTTATTTATTTCGGAGAGCAATATCCCTTTGTTTTGTGTAATTTGTTTTTATAGAGTAACATTCACACTAGAATTATACCTCTAGGTAGCTATATGTGTAATTTTGTTATGTATACATTCTTGTTACGAGCGATTGAAGCAGTAGTATGTATTTATGAAGAATTCCGAGAAATGGCACTACTGTGTGACTTCACTAAAACAAAGTGGGTTTTTTCGAAATGAAACATTTTATTTGAATGAATTAATTGAACCGGAGTAAAAAACGTAAATATACAAATTATTACTTTAGTACAAAGATTTTGATGTGTACTTATTGGTACAGCACTTTACAGTGAAACTGGTTTTTGTTGTATATGATAATTCAAGTGAAACATTTCATCTATTTTTTTTAAGTAATAATACTTATATTGAAGTATTAAAATTTTGAGAAATTTTTCATATAAAAGAAATTTTTTATACAAAGGAAATTGATAAAACCCGAGCCAACGATCAAGGGACGAAAAAGCATGAAAAAACTATTACTCCCAATTTGGACCCAACAGAAGAAAAATTAAAGGATGTTCTTCAAAAACTGAAGACTTGCCCGGAGAAAAAAATCCAGGAGAAGAGGAAAATAAAGTTCATAAATGCGGTTCATCCAGCTCCCAAAAGAAAAAGAAGTGATAAATAAAATAACTCAAATTTTTTTATTTTCAAGTTATTTTTAAGATTTAGTTTTAATTTGATTTATTTAATGTCAGCTTTTATTTTTTTTCGGTTAATTTATTGCATGTTAGTTTAAGGTCGTAATTATGGTTGTTAATTATTACGGTGGAGGGTAGTATAAGTTTTTTTAGGTTATTTTAAGGAACATGATGCCATCGAGGTTGTCCTTTAGGGATATTTCTTTTTTGTGATATTGCTCTGATACTATCCAATAAAGAAATATTCCTTTTGAACATCGGAATTGAGGCATTCTGTGAGTTTATATGATTATCATTTTTTCAAATAACACCCATGAAATGAATTTTATATCAAAAATTTTTTAAAAATTAAATGAATAACACACATTAACAAATATATTTTGAATATTTAAGTTTTTGATATATTTTTTAAATTTTAATCATGAAATCATTATTTTGATATTTTATTTAGTTTAAGTTTGATTATGACCTTATATTTAAATATGAACAAAAACATTTTCACTGTAAAAAATCATGCTAGTCCATGTTCAAAAAAAAATTCGGTGCAAACTCAAAAATTAATGAAAAAAAAATTTTGAGCGTACTTGGTGTGCGTGGTTATAGAATATTCTGGTTTTTATGTCATTTTTTCATTTTTCTATGTAAGGTAAAAGACCCCATTAGTGGCACCTCTAAGCCCCTATTAGTGGCACTTTTTTTTCAATGAAAAAATGTTCGACTTGGAATAAAAATTAAAAATTTTTTTGATCCAAAGGTCATAAAGATTAGAAATAATATATTCATAATAGAAATTAATGATTTCATTAATTGATTAAGTACCAAAATCAAAAAAAGTTTCAGTAATGGGATCCCCGCCACTAATGGGGTCTTTTACCCTATAAATTTTTAGCTATCAGACAGAATTTTTATTTTTATTTCATATTTTTGTGTAAAAAATGAATTTTTTTTAATAATAATCTTGTGAACGTCGTCGGCGTGATTTTTTTACAGTGAAACTATTTTTGTTCGGATAAAAGAATTCACTAGCTGTTAATGAATTTATCTATTAGGAAACAAATTATTTATTGTTTAATAATATTTTTTGTAGTATTGCTCTAATATTTTTTGGATCAAGAACTATTTTCATTGAAAATCAAAATAACTACAAAAATTAGTTTGGCTTCAACAAATTTCATAATCAAAATAATTATTCGGTCACATTTGCTAATTGTAAATTTAAAAAAAAAAAAAGTTTGCTTACTTTTGGTACGAAAACAAGGCAGATTGTAGCGGTGCTGCAAAATATAATGAATATCGACAGCATTATAAACATAGTATCCTGTTTATCAGCGAGGACAAAACTGATAGCCGCACCGGTGACGCACATTATTACAACATTATAAACACTCATTCCAACGTACTTGCTGTCATTTAACGCTGGTATGCTTACGTGCCGAGTTTCCCATGCGAGAAAAGCACCGAATATCTGGAATTAAATTAAATGCATGTTAATGATTGCATTAAATACCGGTTATTCACATTGCTGCAGAAGCATTAAAAATATTTCGTAAAATTGTATTTTGACGGAAACATTTTGACTAAACAGTTTTTTTGAAAAGTCTACGAAACATTAAGTTAACGAAAATTTGTTCATCTACGGGTGAGCATATTAAAAAGTTCATGAACCTTGCAGCTTAATATTGTTTTATTTAATAATAATTAATTTTTTTCGGCTGGCAGTTGGAGAAATTTTCTGTCCTTTGAGTAGCCATATAAAAAAATGTATTTCTAAAAAGTTTGGAAAATCCAAAAGTGCACGCCTCATAACGCTCATTCATTTTTTAAGAAAAAAATTAATTGTGTAATTGATTAAAAAAAAAAAATTATAATTAAGTAATTTCTTACAGAGTATTTGTTATTTTTTTTTTTAAATATCGGCGCCCTTT
>CAJNRD030001117.1:7798844-7815487 GCA_905319865.3 Cotesia congregata | reverse complement strand
TCTCTGGAACCATAAGACCTAGAGACTTTAAAATTTGGTAGGAATATTTTTTTTACCGAGTAGAGGTCAGCTAAGAACGGATTTAACGAAATTCCACCCACAAGGGGGGTTGCGGGGGCGTTAACAATGAAAAATTTCCATTTTTAAACTATAGCTCCTATCGACTCCAAATTTGGTAGGAATCTTCTGTAAGAGATGAAAAATAATTTATGAACGAATTTTACGATATCCTACTCCACAGGGGGTTGCGGGGGTGGGTATTAACAATTAAAAATTTTTAATTTTCAAGCTATAGCTCCTATAGATTTCAAATTTAGTAGGAATCTTCTATATGTGATATAGAAATGATCTAAGAACGGATTTTATAACGAATCACCTCCAATAAGGATCGCGGGAGTGGGTGTTGACAATAAAAAAATGTTCATTTCCAAAATATATTTTCTGAAAACTCTAAATTTGGTAGAAATCCACAGATTCGGTAAAATCTGGCGCCAAGTTCCGTTCAAAAATCCCGTTGTAAACGGAGTGCCAGACTACCGAATATGTTTACAGTAAGCAGAACGGTATTTTGAGGTTGCAAAATTTTATTTAATTCTACGGTACTTTTTTTTCCTGAATTGTATATTATAACAGTAATTGATACTTTATTTTACTGTTATTAATTAATTATATTCATTTATAACAATTAATCTACTTGTAATTATTGAATTTCATCAGCACAAACTATATAGCAACTCAAATTTTTAGATCCAGATTCTTTTTCACTGTAGAAAGCGGACCGTCACAGACTACATAAAATGGTAATACATAGTAATCTTAGAGGTAGATAGAAAACTACAGTCTGAAAATGAATTTTTCAAGTTCTCTGTTATACGCGCTAGGGTGCGTTGCGACAATTTTACATTAACTGTACAGTAAAAGGCATTAATGCTCGAACGATACTGCTTTGTATGTATACGGAGAAAGATTCCCGGGAAATTCAAATTTTATTAGAAAAACATCGCATGTATACCACAGAGCTGCAATATTTTAGACTGATTCCCGGAATTCATATTATAAATAAACAAATAATAGTTAAAAAAAAAAATGGTGTGTGTGCTTATGTACACGCATCAGAAGTTATACTTTTTTTGGATATGATAAAAAAAATTTTAAAGAAAAAAAATACAAAAATGATCAAAGAAAAATGTTAAAAACAATCAAATAGGTTTTATTATAGTAAAAATTAAATGATGCTTCGCATCATGAGTCGTGCAAAAACCAAAAGTCATACATAACATACTCGAACGTGTGCGACGTGCAATTGCTCCAAAGTCATAGCCAGAATGATAATTATAATAAAATGTATTGTTTACAAAAAGATGTAAAATCCGAACAAAAACAGTTTCACTGTAAAAAATTGCGCCAAGTCCACGTTCATAACACTCATCTCAATAACATTTGCACTTTACAAAAAAAATTAGACTCGTTTCAATAATTTTCATTCTTTACAAAAAGATGTGAAATACAAAAAAATACCAAGAAACCGTCATAATGTTGAAAAAATTGAAAAAAAATTTGTTGAAAATTAAAAAATAAAAAAAAAATTTTTTATCGTACTTGGCGCGCGTCATTGAGTACCCCAAATTTTTTCAGGATAAATGTTGGGTAAACATCCTTTTAATATTGAGAAATTTATAAGTAAGTCAACCTATGTTATTTCATAATAAGTTTTACAAAAGTTAGGTAAAATCGACATGTCATACGCAGTTATGGAAACTACTTACATGTCGATACGCATGCATACGTTGGGTCGGTTGCATTGTGAGAATTGTGTTTACTAAAAAATAAAACATATGGCCGATTACATTGGGCAAATGCGGTGTGAGTGTCAATCAAAATGTGTTAATTACAATTAAACGAATCAATATCAAGCTTTAATATTGCATAAGGTTTTTCATTGAAGATTAATGACGAAGCTGAAAAAAAATGAATCCAAAAATTTTATATAATTTCAGATTTCTTGAACACACCACCATATTGACAGTTATTATTTTCACTAAAGAGCTAAAAAAAATTTTAAAAACGATTTTTTTCACTAAAACTGATAATTAATACACTAAGCAATGTTTTCAATGAGTTCAGTATCCTTGACTAATGAAAATCTATATAAATATATAATATGATTATATATATACGAGCGAAATCGTTTTTTCTTGAGTTGAAATTCTTCCGAAAAAATTTGGGGTACTCAATGACACGCGCCAAGTACGATAAAAAAATTTTTTTTTATTTTTTAATTTTCAACAAATTTTTTTTCAATTTTTTCAACATTATGACGGTTTCTTGGTATTTTTTTGTATTTCACATCTTTTTGTAAAGAATGAAAATTATTGAAACGAGTCTAATTTTTTTTGTAAAGTGCAAATGTTATTGAGATGAGTGTTATGAACGTGGACTTGGCGCAATTTTTTACAGTGAAACTGTTTTTGTTCGGTCTTTTAGAAATTGATAGAAATTGCGGGGGTGGGTGTTAAAATCTAAAATTTTAATTTCCAACCCCAAAAGGGACTGCGGAGGCGTTAACAATTGTTTCGCCTAATTCATTAATGAAAATCTCTTTTTTCAAAACAATAGTTTCCATGGGCTCGAAGTTTTGTTGGAATATTTTATTTATAATGTAAAAATTATCTCGAATAGGATCTTACGAAATTTGTCTCTCACATAGGAGTGCGGGAGTGATAGTTGTCAAAAAATTCATATTCTTCAAATATATATTCTACAGATATAAAATTTCATAGAATTTTCTTTGGCAGCGGCGAAAAAGTCATTGTAAGATTTCTAAAATTTAACTTTACATGTAGCTATATAGTCAACGGACTGAGTATTTTACATACATTTTATTTTTGCTGATCACATAACCGATGAATTGTTCTTATTACGGGATCGCGGGAATGTAACAGATAAAAATGAATACATTTTCTAAACACTTGAGATGTGGAAAAGTAATTGGGCTACTCATTTTGAGAGATTTCGTAAAATCAAAACTTAAAATCGTAAATCCAAAAATTATTATTTATTTTTGGAGAAAGCCACGGGAATGTTATAGTGATTACACATTGAAAGTTACAATGGATATTTGCTAGAATGATGACATGGATAAAAGGTACAAGCCAATCCGATAGAATTTGCAATATGTGCAAGTCAAAACAATACTCCAATCGAATTTCAAGTCTAGATCTCGAAATACAATTCTATAAAGTGCCCAGCGGAGTGGGCGGGTGACAGCTAGTTTACTTATGACTCGAGCGTTTAAACGCTTAATTAAGGCATGCACATTTCAATTTACCAATTTTTTGTATTTTGTTTCGTGGTAATAAAATATTTTTAATAATAATTTTACCATCAAAAGGCCTTTGTAGGCGTAAATACAGCCGAGATAAATAGTCATCCTATTACTCTGGCAGTACTCGTTCTCTGGAATCATAACAATATCGTCGCTCGATGGGTGAGGCTATAAATAAATAAACCGATATTAATATCATAAACTAAACTAATTATAAAATAATAAAGAGTAACATTAGCTTACATAAGGCTCCATTTGTTTAGTTTCTCGGTAAAATGGATCAGCAACTTGCCAGGTTGTCATTATTGCTAGATCAATGACTAGAAGTACGCCAACAACCATGAAAAGCTGATAATCTTTGATGACCTTTAGATTAATTATTAAATTTATATACACATTCAACAGATTAACTTCAAAATTCCAGCGTCGCTTCGCTGGTTTCTTTGTTTACGTTAAAATGGATGAAAACCAAAGGATTTTTATAGTAAAGTTCATGGAATATTTAAATAAAATTAAAATGTCATTGGAACAAAGGGACAGGCACAGGAAAAAGTAAAGGTCGTGTAATTAAATTATAAATGAAATAAGTTAATTAAGAATGAGTGATAAAGAAAAAATAATAAAAGAAAAAAGAAGAAATGAACCCTTCGAATAGGCACTTACTTTCTTATTCAGCTTGACATCGGTGAATATAGAATGAACACGCCATGTTTTAGAAAACATTGCGCCGAATGCAAGCGAAAACCCGGCCATCAATAGCCAGGCTCGGGCTGTACATATGTAGGGGAAGGCTTGAACACTTGATAATGTTGAATCGAGACCAAGGAAAATCACGCTGCTGTAAGTCAGCATGCATCCCACAATAATGAGGTTGTTCAGGTGTGGAGATGACATCTTTATGTACCTGAAAGGCATTTTTATGTTCAATATTAAAATTTTAAAATACTCATTAGAGACTTTTACTTTTTTTTTTTTACTTTATATCGGCCATTGTGTATTTTTTTTATCCTTGTGTACTTTTTTATTATCGTTTTTTTGGCGAGCACATCATCGTTTATTTTCTGGCTCACCGGGCATCAACGGCCATTATGGTTTAATTAAAGAGAGAGTAATATCGCATATATTACCTCGCAATATGGAGTAATAATGAGCATTTTGAAGTTTATGAATTTTAAATGATGCTTCTAGTTTTCTCATTTCTGTTTTTTTTTATTCAATTTTCATTATTTTAATCGTTTCTATCACATTTATACTGCACTTAAGGAGTGGTAATAGGAAGAATATCAAGTTAAAACGTGTTTGATATTTAAAAATAATAGTATATTACAACCCAAGGCCTGAAAGTTGGATTTCCTGGGATATGATGGCCGAGGCGTAGCCGAGGCCATCATATCACATACGTCAGGGTATCCAACATTCTGGTCATGGGTTGTATACTATTTTTCTTGCTCTTCAGCCGAAAGTACGCAACCCCGTGGAAGGGGTTTTGCAAAACCGAGGCGAAGCCGAGGCTTTGCTGGTCGGGGCGGGTATAAAAAAAAAATAAAAGTTAATAAATTGAAAAAAAAATGTTATTTTGAACTTTCCTAACAAATGCTCTAATTAAGAGTGATAACATGCACAGAATTTGTCACAAATTTTTAAACTCATTCAAATTACAGAATTTATTTTTTTAAGTTGATTAAAAATTAGTTTTTAATTAGTAATCGATGGCTAAGAAAGATTGAAATTAAATTATTACAAGTTTGTAGAGTACATGGATCGTTTTATAAACATTGCTTTACTAACTATCAAAATAATAAAAAAAAGCAAATTAAATTCACAAAACTATTATATTTTATTTTTTTGACATTTTTTGGTTAGTTTATGCGCTGACATGTTACATACAGATGATGTAGGGACTGTTACATATACAGTTGAAACTCGCTGTATAGGCCGGTCGCGCCACGAAAATACGAAAGAAAGCGAGGTTCTGAGCTGCCGAGCTAGAAAATATGCGTAGCGCGCATGCGTTAGAGCAGGCCATAAAAGTTGCTCTTCCTGGAGTAAAGTGCTGCCAGGAAGAGCGTACTTTCGGCTAGGAGAGCAAGAAAAGTCATTTTGACGCGCTGTCACAAAAATGACTATAACTCGGAAAATATTCGGAATTTTGATAGATAGATATATTTAGAATAGATATATTTTAGAACCAAATAAAATAATAACCTGATTGACAAAATGTCGTATTTTTAAATGCAGTTTGCATTAGCTTGAATCAATTTTATTGTCCTCAAACAAAGAGAATAAAATATTCGGGCAAAACATATATGTACCTCGATTGAAAAACAATAAAATACTTGGTCGAAGAATAAAACTCTTCAATAAAGGTTTTGTCGATCTTTATTTATAAGAGTTATAATTTATTTATTCAAGGGTAAAGTTTCTTTTAATTGAGAAATGTAAATACTTTAAAACAAAACTAAAATTTAAAAAAAAAATATTTACTTTAACCAAGTTATTTTTTCCTGTGCATCAGTTTTCGTAAGTAATTTTTTTAAATTGTTGCTTTACTCTATAAGTCAGTAATACAGGTTAGTTTAATAAGCTTGAGCTTTGGTTGGGTGCAATGGAAATGATTAAATAAATAATACTGTGCAGAACAAGATTTAATCAATAACAATATAGAGTACGTCTTTGTCTATATTTATTATTATGGAGATAAGAGTATCTAAAGTGCGAATCACGTAACAAAGCATTTGTCAACAGTGTTACGTGTTGAGTACACTTGTAACATTAGATATTTGAGCGG
Source organism: Cotesia congregata (assembly GCA_905319865.3). NCBI lineage: Eukaryota > Metazoa > Arthropoda > Insecta > Hymenoptera > Braconidae > Cotesia > Cotesia congregata. The sequence continues at coordinate 7,809,374 of CAJNRD030001117.1, read as the reverse complement.
ATTAACACATAACATATAATATATCTATTATTTAGACGCATCGGTTGCTTATAATTTTAGATTTAGATTGTAGATAGATCATGTGGAGGATCAAAGACATGCGCTTATGTTACTAAAAAATTCTATTTAGTTTTTGAATAATCAACTCAATTATTAATATTTTTAGTTCACCTGACTTCAACGTAATTAATGCTGCGGTGAAAAATTGATGGGATATTAAGTTACTTAGTTCATTAAGATTTTCTATGTTGATAAAATTATGCAAAAATATACATTCAACGATTGAAAAAAACATTCCGGTAGTAAATTACTGATTTAATTAAAGTCGTAATCGATAACTGTTATTTGACATTTATTTTTAATTGATAGAGTAAAATTTTTTTATTTATTTCTGGTGATTTAATTTACATGTCAAGTTTTTAATCAGATAAAAGTCTCATTGTTTGGATTAATATAAAGAAGGTAAATGATCAAAAGGAAAAATTATAAATAATATTTAAAGTAAAAGAATTTAAATTTTCTTGTATAAAATATATATAGACAGAAAGAAAGGTTCACTTGAGCCAAGAAAATATTTTTCTTCATAATTATTTACTTGGGCGAAAAAAAAATTTTTTTTTGACACAAGAAATTTCACTTATTCCAACAAATCAATTCTCTTGCTTCAAGAAATACGTTTCTTGATCCAAGACAATTTATTTAAGTCAAGAAAATTTTTCTTGTTTTGAGAAAATTTCTCTCTTGCTCCAAAAAATTAAAAATCTTGATAGTAAATTTTCATTAATATTTCTATTGACTAACATGTCTAATGGAAAGATCAAATAATATTGAATCATTTTTTTTCATTCAATATGTATAATTGCACGCTAAAATGATCTAAAATGGGTATCAAATATTCAAGAGAAAAATTTTCTCAAGATGAGATAATTTTTTTCTCAGCTGAAGTAGGTGGCGCTGCTTCCCTAAACTATCTAAAAATCTTGATCAAATATAAAAATTTATTGTATCAAGTATTTATGATAATTTTAATTAAGAAAAAATTACTTCCACCAAGAATAGAATTTAAGGAAAAATTTTTACTTCGGCCAACACAACTTCGGTCTTCCTTCGGGCGACCGATAATTTACTTGAGCCAAGAATTTTGTTCTCCAGTCAAGAAATATTTCTTTCTGTGTATTAAATTATTTGAATTTTGGAATATTTTTTATACAAAAACTACGAAAAACCGAACATGTATATGATTTGTAGGTTGTGTCTAAAAGACAACGTGTCTGAAAAGTACGATTCATATTTCTTGTATTTTTTTCAAAGCCACGTGATAGAATTACGGCCGTTAGTTATCGGATATTTGTTTGTTAATATGAAATTTTATTTATTTATCAGATATAATAAAGATGATTATTAATAATTATTAATAGAATATAATCAGAAGATTAAGCATACTATTACAATCATAGGTTATGTTCAGATATCACGTGGCGACATCTTATAGTAAATTTAAGAGTATAATTCTGTAGCATGTGGTGACGCTGCACTACACTCTTTGTGGGTTCATATGTATACTTTGGGACTTCAATTAACTATCGGAAATTCAACAAACCCCTTCGTCGAGGATTGTTCGAGGAGAAAAAGGATGAGAAGTCAGAAGTCAGGATTACAGGGAAGAGGAAAAAAACACAAGAAAAATCCGAGGAAAAGAAAAAGAAGTCCGAGGACGAAGTAAAAAAGCAGGAGACTATGGACCAAACGGGGAAGATAGATCAAAAGTCGCAAAAATATAATTTCAGTGTACTTCCACGTAACACTCGCCCTATTGCCATGACGAAATTTCGAGATGTCAATAGAGGAAAGTTTTTAGAGACGGACGAAATTGATCAAACCCGAGACAACTATCAAAGGACGAAGAAGCATGAAAAAATTACTCCCAATTTGGATCCAACAGAAGAAAAATTAAAGGTTGTTCTCCAAAAACTGAAGCCCTGCCCGGATAAGAAAATCCAGGAGAAGAGGAAGATACAAGTTATAGATTCAGTTCATCCAGCTTCCAAAAGAAAGAGATGCGGTAAATAAAATAACTCAAATTTTATTATTTTCAAGTTATTTTTAAGATTTAGTTTTAATTTGATTTATTCAATTTGAGCTTTTAATTATTAATTTTAGGTTAATATATTGCATGTTAGTTTACGGTCGTAATTATAGTCATTAATTATTACGGTGGAGGGTAGTATAAGTTTTTCAGGTTTATATTAAGGAACATGATGCCAACGGGGTTGGCCTTTAGGGATATTCATTCCTTTTTTGTGATATTGCTCTGATACTATCCAATAAAGAAATATTTCTATTGGACATCGGAATCAAGGGATTCTTTGAGTCTATATGATTATCATTTCTTCAAATAACACTCATTAAATAAATTTTATATCAAAAATATTTAAAAAAATAATACACATTAACAAATATATTTTTAATGTTTAAGTTTTTGATATATTTTTTATATTTTAATCATAAAATCATTATTTTGATATTTTATTTATATTTAAGTATGATTTAAACAACATTTTGGAACTATTATATAGTATGAAATTAATATTTGTATATTTTCAAATTATGCTGTATATTATTTGTGCAATATATTGCGCTCGTTCAAGTTTACTAAGCTCTTGGCAGATCTTGTACCAAAAACTAAAAGTGACTACATTCTCTCTAAAAAATATCTATAAGAAAACAATACAAGGTATACTAATTTAAACTCAGTCCAGCTAAGAACTTAGTAAACTTGAACGAGCCCATTGTCATCGTTATATTTTTATATGGCTGCTAATATATTTCTTCTATATTTTTATACATGTGAATTAAAAATTTTTTTAATCTGCATTTTCAATGTATTTTACTTATAGTTAAAATTTATAAAATTTATACAGAAATCAGACAAAAGTTAGCTATTGAGAACATATATTTTTTTATTAATATTTAATATAGATTTAAATATTATTTGTTTTATTTTAAATATTTTTTAATTTATTTATTATATAAATCATTTTTAAGAAAGAAAATGACATTGGTAATTAGAATGTAATCAAAAATCCTAATAAAAGCGTCAAACTTAAAATTCAAGAACTAGATAGTCACAAATTTAAAACCCTCCGAAACGTTCTTAAATCATTGGTATCAAAAGTCGATACGACCTTCTCCAGAATAAATACCGTATAATTAATGAACTTTATTGCTATAACCAAACTTAGCATACAGCCTGCATAAACCTCGGTATTAAAGCAAACAAGTAAAGATCAATAAATATAATGTGTGCATATATGAATGGTCTGATTGAATGTGTACTTCAAGGACCGAGGGTAAAGTAAGTGGCATAACATGGACAAATACACACATTGCTATCAATCACCACTATCACCATTTTCACTCCCACCAGCTGCACTACCAATAGCAATACCAGTGCTGCCAACAGGATCCTTATCAAGTTATCATCAACCATCACCTATCAACAGATCTAGCTCACCCCCATTCGCAACCACATTCCTCCATACATACAAGCTCTCATCCATACACTGCGCAAAGCAGTAAACAGGAATGTATCCCAAGTACCTTTGATTCCTGTATCTGATGTTGATGGCGAGAAACACCACAGCCAGCAAAATACCTACACTAGCTACGGAAGCGATCGTCACGTAAATAGTGATGTTGACAGTTGAGTGCTCGATGACGTGAACGGTTCGGTCCTTTGGGGGCGATCGACCACGCCAGACCATCGGCTGACCTCGGTGTAGATCCAGAGTATCAGTGACACCATCGTACTCGCCTACTTTGACCTCGCTGCCACCTGAAATTGACGTGTTCCCTCTTGAGAATCTTTTCATCTCAATTGATTACATCTTTTTTGTCTTCGGGCAAAATTTTATCACCGCCAGACTTGCATACTTTTTATTGGATCATACGTTTTTATGTTACTATTTATTTGGACTCTGCTGCTTATATTTACTTTATTTAGGGGATGCTTACTTTGAAATTGCTTCAACAGGATGTAGGCCTTCCTCTCGTTGTCGTAAAACCGAACGGGACCCTGGAATTATTTTAAATAAAGTAAATAAGGTTTCTATTTTTTGTTGATTGTATTGGGATTTTATTGAGTAGGTGCTGAGATGATAAAAAAAGTAAAGCTTTTTCAAAAAATTGAATGATTGAAATAAAATATATCACGTGTTTAGAGTCAAGATTTTTCTTATTATCTGAGTATCTGAGGAATTGAAAATATTACGAGCAAAAAATTTATTAATCTAACTTTTTATTCCTATACATATTTATTTTTAATACCGCTTTAAATTGATTAGTGCATTTTTCATTATCATCGTTTGATTTGATGTGATGTATTTTTTTTTTTTTTGTATAGAATATAGCAAACCTGTTAGTTTCGAGATTATAAATTTGAAAATCTTGTAATTTAATAATGATTTAAATAATGTCAACAATAGTTGAGATTGACGGCCACGTTTATATGTTTAAAATATTTATAATTTATTTTTTGCAAAGCCGTCGCTTATTTTCGTAATGAAATAAAATTATAGAAGACACTGGTAAAAAAAGTTTAGGTTGGCGCTAGTGCTCTTTTCTCCACTGAGTTTACTAGAAGTTTGAGTCAATTGTACAAATAGTTAATGCCGTAAGCACAAAAATAGAAACGAATAAAATTTTAAAAATTGTGTAGTAACAAAAATATTTTTTTTTCTTAAAGGTTATAAAATATAGAATAACTTTAAAGAAAAAATTCTAAACATCATTCGTAAGCACGAAAACAGTAACAAATACTACATGAAAAATATCGTATAATATAACGTGAAAAAAGAAGTTTTACTTCAACTACGGTATAATCATATACCACAATTTACTGTCTAGTACTTCAAACCGAATTTTTTTGTAAATTTTCCGTTACATTTTTCTCCCAGTGTATATTTTGTATTGATCGAGAGTTTTACTATGCAGCTGGTATCGATTTGTCTGTAAGTGACAGATTGACCATCGACTAAATTTTTTTGAATATTTATAAAGGCAATAATAGACGTACTTGAGATTTATTTATGGGGAGGTATCATTTATTTATACAAAAAACATGTATATACACATTACACATATATGTTTTGATAAATAATAGCTTTAAAGTGTTTTTATTTAAAAAGCCCCCGGTGTACTCACAATAGAATAAATAGCATACCTGCTGGCCAGTAACAATGCGAGAAAAATCAATTGTGGCTTTTTAAGATCTTGAATTGTGAGTTACATTGTGCTTTTTATACTCGAGACTCGAGACTTATTTTTATAAATATAAAAGTAAAATCGTCTTTTTATGGGCATTATCCTGGTGGTATTTTGATATATGGATGAGGATTGTGTTGTAAATATTTTTTTTCACAATTATAACCTTTTATGTAAACACTCTACATATAACGACATTTTTAATGTATTGTATCGAACAAAAATTTCGATCAATTGATTTAATAATTTTTAACTTCCCGCTAAGAAAATTGAAAATTTTCAAAAATCGGGAAGTTATTGTTTTCACCCCGTTTTTCGAAAATCGAGTTTTGATCAGATCTCGACGTTTTGAGGTCCTAGGAAGCTTTCCTGACTATTTCCGCGGTGATGTCACCATGTCTGTATGTATGTATGTATGTTGTATGTGTGTATGTATGTATGTATGTATGTATGTATGTATGTGTGTGTGTGTGTGTGTGTGTGTGTGTTGTTTTTTTTTGTTTTTTTTTTTTTTTTTTCCTTTATTTAAAAAAAAAAAATTGTAGCGTTCCAGGCAGCTTCTGATGACAACATTGCCTCTACTATTGACTCTGGTTGGGTTTTCTTCTTCAGAATCTTCTCTAACTCATTGCGCTGTTGGTTGAAACATGGACACACAACGAAGACATGCTCCGCATCTTCATTGACCCCTGGACAGGACGGGCACTCTGGGGTATCGTCATGCTTAAAGCGGTGGAGATACTTCCGGTAACATCCGTATCCTGATAACATCTGCGTTAAGTTATAGTTGATCTCACCGTGACTCCGGTTGAACCAGTCATCAATCCGAGGTATGAGACGGTACGTTCACCGACCCTTATCTGAAGCGTTCCACTCTTGTTGCCATCTTGCGATGCTGTGTTGCCGTTCTTAGCTTCTAGGTTTTTCAGGGCTCAGTGTGGTTGACCTTTTCCGTTGATATAGGTTTCATCTTTTCTCAGCTAGGACTCTGAGTGGCAGAGTACCGGAAATAACACACACTGTTTCCTCTGATATTGTGCGAAAGGCGATAGCTACTCGTAGGGCACTTTGTCGATATACTGGTCCAGCCTTTTTCCATGATTCTTGCGTCTTTAGTGCGTCGGCCTAAATGGATATTCCGTAAGTGAGCACTGATGTGACTACAGATGATAGTAGTAGTCTTCTGCTCTGCTTTGGGCCTCCGACGTTAGGCATCAATCGTGCTAGACTAGCCCTCACTACTAATGCTTTGGCACTGACATGCTCCACTTGCTGCTTGAAGTTGAGTCGGGCATCAAGCATCACTCCCAAATATCGGATATAAGGTTGTGATGTGATTTCTTGTTCGCCGACTTGCAGCTTAATGGTCTCTACCACTTTTCTGCTGGTAATAAGCACTGCCTCAGTCTTGTGTTGCGCCAGTTGCAGGTTCACTGCGTCCATCCACCGGTTAACGCGCTCTGTGTGTGTGTGTGTGTGTGTGTGTGTGTGTGTGTGTGTGTGTGTGTGTGTGTGTGTGTGTGTGTGTATGTAAATCTCTCGTAACTTTTGAACGGATCATCCGATTCGATTGAAATAGGTGGCGTTCTGATGAGTTCCTTTGCCCCTAAAATTCTGATGATAATTTACAAAATTTGAGTCGATCAATTTTGAGAAATCTCAAAAATAAAATTTCCAAAAATTCGTTTTTTTGCAATATCTTTTAAACGGGTGAACCGATCAATTCCAAAATCTAATCAGCTCTTAACCTTAAAAAACCACGTCGATTGCCACCAGCCCGGTCAAAATCGGTTGATTTGTTCGTGAGATATCGTTGTCGAAAAAAATTGGAAAAAATGTTTTTTTCAGAATTTCTATGAAATTTTTAGTCTGACCAGTTCACGCTTGAAGATTTTTTAAAGAACCCAAAAAACTGCGTTGAATGCCGTAAACCGCGAAAAAATCGGTTAATTCATTCAAAAGTTATTGCGGTTTGAAAATTCAAAAAATAGTGTCCTATAAAACTTCCATTAGCCTTTTGAGCTCGAAGGGCTCAAAAGCACAGAACAGCGATTCATTTGAGCTCGGAGAGCTTAAAATTACACAAAAATTATATTTTTGAGCTCGAAGAGCGTAAAAAATAAGTGAATTGTTGAGCACTTAGGTATGGAGGTAGCGGGAAGTTGCAGGGATGGCCTTTAGGGTCAACCGTTTTCCTAATTTTTTTTTTACTTTATTTTCATGTGGACTAGCGAAAATCTTTGTTGTTTATTTATCATGACCATTTTAGTGTTAAAACTGGTGGTCTCGGTTATCCGCCATCGTTTCGAACACAAGTTGTAATTTTTGGCATGGCACTGTAAGTGTAAGACCGTGCGCAATTTAAAATTCTTTGATAAAATATGAATAGATCGCTTCAATTTAAGTAAACACGTAAAATTTAACAATAAACTTTTTTTTCCCTAGGTAAGAAGAAATATTAATGAAAAGTTTAATCCAAAAAGACTAATTGTAAAATAAGCCGAGTATAATTCAAAAAGTTATTTCCTCCGGCGTTATAACTTATGATTTAATTTATGTAAAAAATTATAACAGAATGAGATTCATGTTGGGAATTGTCCTATGGCAATGTTAAAAATGAACAAATTGCGAGAGTAACAAGGGTGAAACGTGAAAATAGCTCCCTCGTCTTGAATGAGAAAACACGTCGAAAAAAGGTTGAATTATAGTCATTTTCCGTGCATGAATAAAAGCGAGTGTGTGTTAATGTCAGTGAGTGGATGTATGTGTGAAAGTGGTTGATAACAAGAATAAAAGAGCCATAGGATACTGGATAGGTTGCCAGAAGATTATATGAAGAAAGTTTAAGTATAGAAACCTAAATGGCGATGGTTACTCGAGCTTTAATAGAATTCGTGAGTGAATATATATGAGAGAGTCTATATAGTCTATTACACTTTTCTCCACTCTTCAAACTCTATGGGAGCTACTAGTAGTCAACTACGTTGGTGTATTTTACTCACAGTAACTCCTTCGAAGCTAGTGTTCCTCAGAGCTTCGAGAAAGAGCTTTTCCCAAAGTGGATCCCGGTACTTGAAGTCAGCAACCGTTTGATTTCTTCTAAAGTGCCGGATTCTACGTGCTACATGTTGGATCGCCAGAGCCACTGCCCAGATGCCATCGTATGTGTAACCATGGAATCTCGAGTATTCGTTACCTCGACGGGAGTCGTATTCCACTTGATACTCGTCTGGGGTCTGAAAGTTTCATTTATATATAAGACATTTAAACCTTTTTAGTCATTTTTTATTCAATTTAAAAGTCTTAACTTCGAAAAATACTTTTTAAAGACAATATCATCCCTCTTAAAAGGCCGAAAGAAGCGATTTGTTGATCATTTTTAGGTAAATTTTATTAGAAATCTAACTATTGCATTAGTCCTCATGGTGGAATTTTCACCTGATTTTGCTATTATATGTTATAATTAGTCGAGTAGGTTCCAAAAATACCATTGGTTAAAAAATTTATATATGTATATATATGTAATATAACCAGCCTTGTCATCAGGATATCTCAAAAAGTTTTCAACCGATCTTGATGAAACTTGGTACACATATTCTTTGGGTAATTACCGAGGTCGAGTTCGAAGATGAGCAAAATTGGTCAATTAGTTTAGAAATGGCGGCCATTTAAAATTTTCAAAATTTTGTAAATTTCAAGTTTTGTAACTTTAACCGTGAATAACTTTTGACTGATAGAAAAGAGCTCATTTCTGAAAACTTCATGGTGAAGCTGATTATATTTCCTTCAATTTGACCTATAACACTTATACTTTAGGAAGATTTTTATTAATTTTATAGGCCACTCAAAAATTTTAAAATAATGAGAACTTTTTTTCAAATGTGGTTTTTTTAGAATGACTTTTGAACAGCTTTATTGACCGATACCAAAAACTAATCAGCTCTTAACATCAAAAAACTACGTCAATCGCCGCTGGACCGGTCAAAATCGCTTGATTCGTTTGTGAGATATCGTTGATGAAAAAAATCGAAAAAAGCGTTTTTTTCAAACAAAGTCCGAAATTTTTTATCTGATTTATTCACGGTTTGAAATTTATCATAGAATTCAAAAAACTGCATCGACTGTTGTCAACTACGTAATAATCGGTTAAATCGTTTAAAAGTTATAGCCCACAGAAATTAGTCAGTTTTACCCAGTTTGGCTGTGCCAACTGGAAGTTGATCGAAAAATTTAAATTTCTTCAAATTTCAAATCCAAGTAGGTTAATATGAAATTCTAACAAGTATCTAATGGCGGTCTCAATTTGTTAATAAATAATAGGCAAACAAAAGAAACGTAAATTAAAAATTAAATATCTCTGAAACTATTAATCTAGCGGGTTAAGTTTTCACATAGAATTTGTAGAGCATAAAAAAATCTACAACTTTGTTTTCGGGTAAATTTCTGTCAGACATAGTTTATTAGTTATTAACAATCGAAGTTTCATAAACAAATTGAGCTAGCAAGCTGAAAAATCAACCGATTTCATTTTTGATTTTTTCCACATATTTCTGGTAATAAAAGGAACATTTTTAATATTTTTCAAAATATTTATCTCGAAAATTTGATTTTTAAAAATCAAAAAACCGCTTTTTTTTTGGAAGCCAATATCTCCAAAACTAAATTTACTACAGCACTTGCGCCTACTTTAAAAAATCAAGAATTTAATTACGAAAAACTTGGCTATTTTGAAAAAAATTAATTTTTGATTGGGGTCAAATAATAGCGAGTTGAACGCGAGCGGATTTTCGATAAAGCGAGCGCGTTCGCTACCCGGACTAATGGTAGAGGGGGAACTCAACAATAGTGCTCAACTGATATCGGCTCCCCAAGCACGGTACAGTTGTTCTTACCTTATTATTCATTCATTTATAAATATTATCAATTTTTATAATAATAAAATTAATAATAATTAAATAAAAAAAATATTATACAAGAAATTATTGCTGAGAATTTTTGTAGCGAAAGATTTTTGCATGAGAAAAAAGAGAAGGTCACCGCTAAAAAAGTGTCTCTACCTGTCAATGAATAAAAAAAAAATTTATTCACTTTGTCTAATTTTTTAGAAAATAATTATTATATATTTTTTAGGAAACCTGTCTGCTAGACAGCGAGCGTTCTCCCATCCGCTCGAGGAGACGCGCCTGGTAGCAGTATCTCTTCTGCCCCGGGTGTGTGTGTGTGTGTGTGTGTGTGTGTGTGTGTGTGTGTGTGTGTGTGTGTGTTTTT
>CAJNRD030001117.1:7773551-7785236 GCA_905319865.3 Cotesia congregata | reverse complement strand
AAAAAAAAAAAATTATTTTTCGTTACATTTTTTTTTTCGAGTGGTCCATTATGCCCCACATATTACATATTGGCCCAAAATATCATAAAAACATTATAGAAGTCATAACTTGACGGAAATTGAAAAAAAAAATTTTTACCTAATTTTTGAGGGGGTCCTTCGTGCCCCAGGTTCGCCTACTTTTAAAAAGTATCTTATTATCTACAAATCGCGCTTTAGTTTGTTGCATTAGCATTAAATGCCTTAAAGTTATAGGAAATTGAAAAACATCCTAAATTTTCTTATGTATTTTAAATGGAAAAACTTTAAAATAAAAAAAAAATAGATAGAATTAAAAATAAGGGCTTAAATTTTCAGAGAATCATTTTTAGCATAAAAAAGAATAATTTGCTATGTAATTGAAGAAAAATAGCCATTCAAAACGAGTCACTTTAAGGAGGTATCGTAAAAAATCACTTTTCTTACAATATTCTTCAATTTTTGAATATGCGTACTTTTGTTTCCTCTATACGAATAAATTTTTTTTTTAATAGTCCGTGCGGTGCTAATTTTCGAAATATTAGCAATTAAAAATCGTAGGGTAGGGCGGGGCTAGTTGATCACTTTTTGGTTTGACCTTCCATAACTTTAAGACGATGTATCGGATTTAATCAACCCGAGTCGAAATTTAAAGCCGAAATAGAGCTTCCTAGTCCGGAATAGAACCCATTTAGAGCCCAGTAGTCCGAATAGCACCGACATTGGACCCACAGGTCCGACTTTTAATCGAGAGGTCCGATTTTAAACCCCGAAGTCCGATACAGAATTGAAATCATTATTTTTACCATTTATTTATTTATCAGTGAACTTGTTAATTAATTTTTTTTATTTAGACAACATATACGAGGGAATTTTTTTAAGTTGTGTCGTAAAGGAGAAGCTAATCAATCGTAATTTATTTATTTATTAAGATTTGTACCCATTAATTAATGAAAATTCGTATTTTCAAACTGACAGCTCTCAGAGGTATGTCAGCGAATAAATTTATTACTTATATTTTTCCAGAGACGTACATAAAATTTTTAGAAATTATATATGAAAATTCGTCATTGAAAAAAAAATGTTATTTTCAAATTAATATTATTAATTTTAATAATAATAATTTTTTTATTTTTTAGTATAGGCGATCCAGTCCATAAACAAATTAGTAATGAATATTATACAACACTCATGATCCTGCTGCGATAGTTGTATGCAAACCTTAAAAGGTTATACTTGAAAATAAAGAGATTTTAGAAAATTTTATAAATATTTTGTAAAATTCTTTAAAGCTTTTTAAAATGTTGAAAATTTAGTAATTATATAGAAGTGGAGCTCGCATGTTTTTTGAGGATAAAAAATCGAAAAATTAATATTTTTCGGAATTTTTTTTTCTTCAAATTGTTTATCTCCGCGGCGGATTTATAATAAAAATTTAACTTTAGCTCAAATCATCCCTTAAGCTAAGGTAATTGCATTTGAAGAGTAAAAAATAAAAATTTTGACTTTTGATCAAGAATTTGATGGTCAAACACTAAAATTTCGTTGAATTTGAACTTTGCATCTTGTTACGCATCAAAAACTAAACAATTAAAAAAAAATTTCCAAAAATGTTAATTTCATTTTTTTTTTAATTATTCCATTTTCGATGAAATTTAAGAAAAAAAATAAATCATTTGGTTGAAAACAATTTTTCATTGTGATTTCATAATTTGAAAAAACCTCAGTCCCACTTCTATATAATTACGAAAAATTCTTCAAAGTATTTAAAAATTTTTTTAAATTCTTTAAAGTTCTTAAAAGTTTAAGAAAATATTTTAAAATCTTATTTAAAATTTTTTACAGCTTTTTAAAATGTATAAAAAATTTTGAAAATTCTTTAAACATTTAAAAAAACCAAAAAGGTACATTTAGATTTTGTAAAAATTAATAAATACTTATTTCAATTTTTACGAAATATTTTTAAGTTCCCGATTTTCGAAAATTTTCAATTTTCTTAGCAAGAAGTTAAAAAAAATTCTTTTGAATTTAATTAATTATAGTACGTAGCTTTACTAGTATAGTAATAACGATGATTGACAACATTTCTAACTTGTCACCTATATTCCAATACAGTCAATAATTCATATTCAAACAAAATTGATTCACGTACTATCGTTCGTAGTAGCGTAATCGGTTAAGCGTCGGCTTCGCGTCTGTAGGGTCGTGTGTTCGAATCTTTGTTAGGGCGTATTTTTAATTTATTTCTTCTGGCTAGGTAGGCGAGTATAAGTTTAGACTAACGTATGTTATATCTGGTAAATTTCTGAGTCCAAAATGCACTTTGAACTAAAAACTATAAAAGTTCTCTTCTATTAATTTTTTATTCAAAATATGTTTATAGTTAATAACAAAATGGTGGATCATAGGAGCCTGGTGTGCGCAGAATAAATTTTGCATGCGTTATAGTAATCTTGTCGGACTTCTGGGCTCTAAGTAGGTTCTATGCACGTGTTAAATTAGGTCCGACTTTAGACACTAAAGTGGTAAAAACGGAAATTTGTACCACTTTGGGGTCTAAAATCGGACTTAATTTACCATGAGAATAGACCCGACTTAGAGCCCAGAGGTCCGACCGGAGTCCTACCTTAGGAGGCTCTATTTGGGCTCTAAATTTCGACTCGGGTGGTTTAACACGCAGTCAGCGCCTTGCTCAACTAGCCCCAATTGAGGTAACAAAATAAAAGTTAGGTTATAAAAGAATGATAAGAATTAAAAATAAACAATCATATATAATTGAAAGGGCAAACATTAAGTCATCTTTAAATACTTTCGTGATCACGAAATAGCATTTTTAAGCAAGTGTAGGAGAAAAATTCTCAAGACCTGTTTTTTCTTCGACGCAAAAAAAAAAAGAAAACGTTTTGTCAGTTAGTCTAAACATCGGACGGCAGTTGACTTTCGCACGACGTGTTCTCTTCTCGTAACCCTTTCTTTTCACCATTTACACTTTTGTTGTAATTTGCATAGTTTTCGGGACATTTCGATTGCACAACTTACCCCTACGATCAACTAACCCCGCCCTACCCTACATCTAACATGTATTCCCTATCCTGACCGTAGTTAGAGTGAACATTTTATTAAATAACAACCATACTTTTCTTAGAATTTTTTTGAAAAACTGAGAATATTTAATTGAAGTTATAACAAATATTTTTTATCAAAAATATCATAAACGAACGGTATTTATTTTTTTATAAAAAAAGTTTGAAGTTAGCGACTTTCGATATTTTACGTGATTGGAAGTAAGTAAGCGATAGTCTGTAAAGAGAAGCAGCACTAGTGCGTGAGAAAGAAACCAATAACTATAACCTATTGCGTTGGTGTCTTTACTTGGCGTGATACTTCCTTAATAAGACTTTAACTTGAATAGATAAAAACTGCATTAGATCAGATACTTTTCTTATAAAAAAAAATTTTATTAAGAGTTAAAAAACATTTATTGATATTTGATAAATGGATAAATTATTTCAAGTGAATAAATTTATCAACAGTTAGTAAATCTTTCTATCAGTGCATTAATAGTAAAATTAACCGTTCAAGTAAAATGGAAAACAAAAAAAAATTTATAATAGCCGTGTGGTTAAAGTAAAGAAAGTATTTTATCTGAAAAGTTATATGTCTAGGAAGAATGCGAAATGGGAAATGTTGGAGCAGAAGACGTCCGGTTGTAAATGCCGGGTACTGTTTGTACCTTACAATGCTGTATTATTTGTAGCTACTACTGAGTTCCAAGTCTGGCTAACGAGTCTGATTCTACTACAAGACTTGTTCATCTTTCATCTACAACCATTATTCCCTTGGTTATATAAGACAGCTTCATGCTCAGACGGATTTCCGCCAGTTTACAAGTTCTGCCAAACCAGAAACTACAAGGTTTGACATAAGACAACGATATAAAACAGCAACCAATCACATGACTTTTTTTACTCCCTCAAGCTAGTTTCATCTCTCCTTACCTTTTTTTAAAACATTTACTTGACATTCAATTTTTGAGTATACTTTTACTTCCGCGGCGGATAGGTTTTTATTCTTTATTGAAATAGATGTCAATTGCATCTAAAGTACGTCTCGTAACTTCACTTATCAGTACTCGTATTGCATGACAGCTTCCGACATTTCTATCTTCCAAATTTAATATATTTTTTAGTATTACGTAATTTACTTTTATAAATATTGAATTTTTCTATCACTATTGCGCGGTATGTCATTGTCACTATAATATGTCTAGTCCGATAAATTTTATTTCACATCTCTGATAATATTCAGAGAGATATCGGAAACTGAGATAAAATTTATCACCGAAATTATTTATTTAAAAGAGTGAATTCAATACCGAGCTTTAATAAATCGAAACGTATCACGTGAGGTAAATTTTTCTCTTCACGCGTGAGTTATTTTTGTTCAGTAAAGTAGACGTTTTAAAAGAATAAGATTAATGTGAACAAGCATCCGGAATACTAGACTGACTGTGAGAAGATATGCATTTTAAGCCACCTGGCGAGCGTGACCGAAACTAATGATTATTCAATATCGAATTTTTAGTTAGTTGAAAAATCATAAATTTATGTATTAATAATAACGATCATGCATGAATTCAAATGGTGAAAAATCATTCGCAAACATCTGCGTATTCGTACATTCAAATATATTCATCATTAATATTAATTTAAAGTTTATTTATTTGTTTTAAATATATTATCTATATGATCAATTATTATATTAATATATAATGTATTTATTTATGATTTACAGTTAAATCATTATACTGTAATAACGACTCTAATGCGACTGCACAGTAAAGAATTTACATTTATAACTTCTAGGTTTCAATATTGACATTTTAATATAAAGGTCATTTGAAAAAAAGGATGCTAAATTATACCACTCAGTACAAAAAGTATAAAAGAGTTTGTGTAACTATTAAAAAATTAAAATAAAATAACAAGAATAAAAATAAAATTTATAAAGGTATTATAAATTTATGTGTCTAACTACATAATATATAGTATTTTTAAAATAAATATTTTCTATAGAGTTTAGTTTTGAGTAACCCGCCATTACTTAAATGAATTATACACTCTGTTAGAAGAAGACCACCATGCCACCTTCTGGTGATTTCGAACAATAGTCGAGTGCAATAGCTCAAGTACAATCACAGCTATATTCACGCGTTCAAAAATTTCTATTTTTTAAAATAAACAGCACGGCCGATTGAAGAGTGGAAATTTGATTGTCACTCCCAGCCAAAATATATTAATGATTATCAAATAAAACAAGGTTGGTCTAGAATTTTCAAAAGGGGTTTCCGCATTAACCATATGAAAGGATTGAAAAAAAAAATGGTTTAGAAAATAGGATTTTGCAAAAGTTATCGTGTTTGCAAGCCTATTAACTCGCAAGAAACCTAACTATGTGTCATTAAAAACAGTCATTTTGTACGAAAAATCTTAATTATTCGATTCAGTTTTACCTTTTATATTATAAGTATAACAAAATTTTAAACCGAGAATTACATTTCCACTTGAAAAACAAAATTTATGTTCAATATTAAATTAAAATAGCAAGTTCTCGAGCCCTAGTCACACGAAACATAATATTTACCCGCGTTCAAGATACTATTGAGTTTAATTAAAGTCTGTGACCTAGAAACAGTGGGTTGTATTAACTTATGAAGGGTGTAGTGGTGAGTGACATACTACCTACGACAATTTTCCTGTATATATATATATATATATATATATATATATATATATATATATATATCTTGTATCTTATAACTGTAACTTATAACTAAAGAGTTACACACTTCGGAAGAAAAAACACGAGTAGTGCTTAATGTATGCACCAGCACGTACTTGGATCAAAGAACTAGAAAAATAATTGTGAGTATGCTACGAAATTTTAACTAACCAATAAAATTTATAAAAAAAATTTTTTCCGCGAACGAAAATCGTTTAAAAGTTATTTAATAATTTTAGTTGCACTTAAAGTTTAATGAAACAAATTACCATAACTTTCATTACAACACCAAAATAACATTTCGTAAATGGCATAGTTAATATTCATAAATTAAAACCACAGTTTACGGCATGTATAAAATATAAAATAATATATAAATGCTTTTACGGGGGGAAAAATGTAAAAAAAGTAAGAAATATACGAAAAAGTGCAGCGTTTTCATTACAGCACCTTTTTTGTCAGCCGAATATTTCGCATCAGACATATATAATGTATGTATGTATGTCGTATGGATTGTAGACAGCAATACTTAAATATATGTAAAACATTCATCTTGAAAAATTGGAAAGAATTTCCACAAATATTCTATCTCTGAATACTCTCAAGTGTAAACCCAATAATCTAAGAGGAAGAGGAAAAATTTTTCACTGATGCTTCCATACAACAAAATAACTAAATAATGTAGAATAACGTATAAAATGTAATATTTAATGTACTCAAAAAATTCATTCAGTGTTATTATATGCTATGTACGTTAGAAGTTGGATGTTGGTATTATGCGCATGTGAATATGCTGTAGGTAGATTACTCATGGAATTCTCCACACTTTCCAGGATAGTCAGAGCATCAACAAGAGCTTCGGCTTTAGCTTAAACCATATTATATTCTCGCATATGTCACATATATGGATGACTACTTTGAATATTTCCTCCGTATAGTTGACTTTATACACGGCTTATAATGCGTTTATCACGGAAAGGTGGTACTAAGAATGATCATTTTTAAAGAATAATGTTTACTAAATCTTACCGAAAAGTAGAGAAATTAAAAACGAATATATTTGGGGCATTCCATGCCAAATCACCGAGGTTTTGACCCGACCCCCTTCGATTTCGCTGAAACTTTTTTATCATTTTCTATCCTACCAAAGACATTTTTCTGAATTTTTTCAGATTTTTTTACCCAACCCAAAAAAGTTACGAATTTAAAAAAAAAACCACTCTTTTCTTTTTAAATTGCTATAACTTTTTCACAAAGTTAGATAAAAAATGATTCTACTTGGCCCGATATTTTATGTATCAAATATTTACATCGAGGCTTAATAAGTTTGAATTAGACTTAATCAAGTAATCGAATTGGATATTTATTAGGGTGCATTGGAAAAATCCTAAAATAAAGAATCTGTTTAAATTTGATATTAACAAATTTTCATTTAAAAAATAATAATTTTACTAAAAATGAAAGAAAACATTAAGATTACGTCTTCAACTTACACACTTATCGGTCCGATGCTTGTAGGTCGAGATATAAAATTCTAAAGGTTAAATATGTTTGTTCCCATGTTATTTAAATTGGAAATAAAAATTTTTCCACTGTACATATTAATAATGAGGGCTCAAATTTTAACAGGGTCTTTTGTTTGACATTCTCTGACAAAATTAAAGATCATTTTAAAAAAAAATTTTTCCTATACCATTTTTTCGATTCACCTCAAGATATATATAATTTGAATCTTTAAGAAGTTTTAATAAAAAAGTTTTGTGTAGTTATGTATTTATATATTAATGTATTCGTGTAATTTATATTTGAAATTTGCATCAGTATCTCGAGTTTATGAATTCTTGAGAAGTAAATGAGAAGCTGGGGTTGGTGTAAGGAGGAATGTTTTAGTTGAATAAGAATGTCTTTTGAGGTGATTCAAGTGTTTCTAGACCTGAACTGAGAGTTAAGGAACAAAGAGAAAAAGAATACTGAGAAATGAAATAAAGTAAAGAGATGATCTATCTATATATATATATATATTGCATTTGTATGCATAAAAAAGAACTTACAAGTGCATATCGAGGCTCGTTTTGGTAAATTGTTCCGACTCTCGTCCAGTTAAAGTGGTTCAATAATGCCACTCTCGGTGCATTGAAAGCGTTTTCAGATGGCACTATTCTGAAGAAATTTGGAAAGTTGTCACTCGTGAACATTGGATGGGTGTCAGCATAACTTAACTGTAACAAACAATCAATAATATTTATTTAGAAGTGGTTTATTTTACACTGAAAAAAATTTGCAGAGTAGACGATTTTTAGTTGATTCAATCCCTCCGAAGTGAAATACACTCTGAGAAAGATTTTACTTATATACAATATGTAATTAACTAGCTGTTACTGGCCCGCTCCGCTGGACGCTTTATAGAATTGCGTTTTTAGATCCAGACTTAAAATTTAATTAGAATATTGTTTTGACTTGCACAGATTCCGTATTCCATCGAATTAGCATGTACCTTTTATCCATGTGATTATTCTAGCTAATATTCATTGTAACTTTCAATGAGTAATTATTATAATATTCTCATGGCTTTCTTACAAAAGTGAATAATAATTGATGTGAAAAAAAAAAATTAGGAGAACGGTTGACCCTGAAGGCCATCCCTGCAACTTCCCGCCAATTACATACCTAAACGCTTGAAATTGCACTTATGACGTTTTTGAGCTCTTCTTTGAGCATTGAAAGTTTCAGTTAAAGAAATTGTAGGTCTTATAAGTGAAGAAATCTGCCTATACTAGCTTCAAGTGCGACGAATTTTTCCGTTTATTAAAATTTTCTAAGTGACATCAATTTTTTATAGAAAATTAATTTTATATGTTTTTTACGAATTCTATTTAAAGATGCCGGATTTATTTTCCACATATCAAGTGTTTGGAAAATGCATTCATTTTAATTTGTTACATTCCCGCGATCTCGCAATAAGAACAATTAATCGCTTATGTGATCAGCAAAAATAACATGTATGTAAAATTCTTAGTCCTTTGACTAAATAACTACATGTAAAGTTGAATTTTGGAAATCTTATAATGACTTTTTTCCCGCTGCCAAAGAGACGATTTTTGTAAGGAAATTTTTAGCAATACAAATGTTATTGAAGTTTAAGGGACATCCTAAATTTCATGTTTCAAGAAGTCCTAACTTATAAACAAAAACATTTTTTAACATTCTACTCACCACTCTGACACAACCTGCATATGAAGTCAATTATCGCGAAATTCGTTTTTAGTCGATATCTGATTATTAAAAAGGAAAAATATTTAAATCAGTTGACCCTGGAGGCCATCCCTGGAATTTCTTGTTTCTCTTGAGATTCTATCAAATTTTATATCTGTAATAGGATCGGTATTTGAAGAAGATGAATTTTTTTACAATTAACGACCCCGCACTCCTATATGAGGGAGGAAATTCGTAAGATCCTATTCGAGATGATTTCTACATTATAAATAAAAGATTCCTTCACAACTTCGAGTCCATAGAAACTATTGTTTGGAAATGAGAGTTTTTAATTGTTAACGCCCCCGCGATCCTTTTTGGGGTTGGAATTTGATAAAATCCATTCTTAACTGAACTTGACATCATACACGAACATTCCTACCAAATTTGGAGTCAGTAGAAGTTACAGTTTGGAAACTGAAATTGAACATTCTGAAACCCACCCCCGCAATCCTTATTGGGGGTGGGTTGTCGTAAAATCCGCTCTTAGTTCATTTCTGCATCACACATAGAAGAAACCGACTAAATTTGGATTCTGTAGAAGATATAGCCTGGAAATTAAAAATTTTAATTGTTAACACCCACTCTCGCCATAATTTTTGGAGTTAGGTTATCGTAAAAAATGCTTTTAGATCATTTTCACATCACATATAGAAGCTTCCTACCAATTTTGGAGGCTAGAAGAGCTATAGTTTAAAAACGGGAATTTTTCATTGTAAACGTCCCCGCAATCTCCTTTGGGGAAGGAATTTCGTAAAATCTGTTCTTAGTTGACCTCTACATAGCAAAAAGAATATTCCTACCAAATTTCAAGTTTTTGAGGCCTATGGTTACCGAGATTTCGTGATAAGTGACTATATAAATGAAATTCTCCTTTAATCGGAGCCTGTAGGTGGATGCGTGAAAGGGTGTAGGTGGACGTGCAGGAAGGTGTGAGTGGGTCTTTAGCTGAATGTAAGGAAAAAATTTAATTTAATCCCTTTACATCCAATTTGATTAAATAAAAAAATAAAGGAATTGAAAGAAAATGCCTGTCTCTTGTTTTTATTAACGGGAAAATGTTTATAACAATAAATCGTAAAAAAAATGAGAAAGGGTTGATAAAATTCAAAAAACGAGTAGCCTATAACGATCTACGGAAAATTCCGCGTCGAATGATTGCAGTCCCATCCCAATAGATTTAGTAGTTTTTATGTGATGGAGCGTCATAAGAACCCTATTTTGCTTATATAGTTTAAAATAACTTTGCAGAATAAATTCTAGTAAATTCTGTATTTTTTTTTAGTGAATAGAAATGAAAAAATAATTACTCATTTAAATATTACAAAATTTGTAATTAGAATTCTGAAAATTAATGTTATGGCCAGCGTAACTACCCTTTATCATTAACGAGGCGACTGCTTGGCCGAGCGGTTTAAGTCTTAAACTGCCGCACAGCAGTCGCTCAGGCGTGGGTTCGAGCCCTGGCAATTGCAATTTTTCTTCTGCGATTTCCGGGGCTTGCTCCCTTGCCGACTGTACCTTGACCAGGTTTCTGTGGTTTTTCCTCGGTCATTGTGCCCCTAAAATAAGCGGGGCACAGGCAAATGCGGGTACAGACTGTAAGCCGGCCACAGCCGCAAAAACGGAGGGTCCTGTTACAGGACTATATAGGAGGAATAGCTACAGGAGGAAATAGCTACAGGAGTAGCTTGGAGGGGGCCTGGTACTGCGAAGTAATGCTAACGCGGTCCCGCAGTATCAGGTACAAGAGAGGGGAGGGTTTTAGTGAGTAAGAATTTCACACTACCGGCAACCAATATCTCCAACATCTAGCCGGTGTCTTATGAAGATTTCCCTCCTCTCGCCAAAAAAAAAAAAAAAAAAAAAAACCCTTTATCATTAACAAATAATTTTAGAATTGTTTAAATACACGCTATGGAAAATTACATTCATGATAAACAATATTTCCAACGCGGAGGCTAGAATACTCGAGAACTAAAACAGTAGCCAAGGTCCCATACTTTTACTCAGTCGCAATTAGTCCCCCACTTTTGGTGACCATAAAAAAGTTATAATTTTCTAACTCTACATATAGGCGGAACTAAGATCAGCTGAGTCGAAACCACCAACCCGAATGCGTGTCTCAGGCAGCATCATAGTTTTCTGGTTTACATTTTTAAACACACAAATCTTCATAGATACACATGGGACCTTCAAGTACCCCTCTGTGTTTCCTACTTCACCTTATCTCGACATTGCTTCTAGAAGTTTCTAAATAGGCCAACTAAGTTATTCTAACTATAAAAATCGTCTAACCTTCTAAAACATTTGCATTTTTATGTAACGTGTGATGATGTATAACAATATAATGTATAATATTAATAATATTTTAATCTAGATAATACATAATAGTAAAAGGAAGTGTCTAAAGGCAATTTCACTAACTAACTACCACTTTCTGTAATCTAGCTTGTATCCTCCAAACTGTTAAAGAGAATTTTCTTGAAAAAGCTTATAATTACGTTCACAAGTTTAAAATATCCGAACAAAAACAGTTTCACTGTAAAAAAATCGCGCCAAGTCCACGTTCATAAGATTATTAAGAAAAAAAAATTGTTTTTTTCTTTACAAAAAGATATAAAATAAAAAAAT
>CAJNRD030001117.1:7724505-7772897 GCA_905319865.3 Cotesia congregata | reverse complement strand
CAGTAAAATAAAGTATGAATTACTGTTATAATATACAATTTAGGAAAAAAAAGTACCGTAGAATTAAATAAAATTTTGCAACCTCAAAATACCGTTCTGCTTACAGTAAACACAGTCGGTAGTCTGGCGCTCCGTTTACAACGGATTTGAACGGAACTTGGCGCCAGATTCTACCGAATCTGTGGATTTTTACTAATTATTATTAACTTAATACTGTAAATATTACTTCAGTAATATCCAAAATTATTATTTATTCATTTACGGTCATACGTTTAAAATATTTTCTTAAATTAAATTTTTTTAGTACTATTACCTACAGTAAAATTTTGATTCGTTCTTACAAGCTAGCTGATGCACTAACCTTCGCCTCTCCTTTTTTATAAATAAATATTTACAAACTTAAACTTCAGATGAATTGTCCACAGAATTTGCCATATAAATCTTGTTTCAGTTAGTAAAAACTAATTTTAGTCTGAAAATTCCGTACTGGGATGTTTTTCGAATTAAAATTCATATTCACTTCGGAATTACTCCGCTAAAAAAAACCCTAGATTTACTCTGTATACGAAATCATTTTTCGTCAAGGTATGCCGAGTGATAAAAGTGAAAATGTACTCCAAATTCATTTCCGATAGCTTACAGTACGCTGATAGAAAAGTTAACTTGATTCCAGAAAACAAATCTTGAACCAAAAACACCATTTTGAAGAAAATGTATTTCTTGAGTCAAGAGAAAAAAATCTTTGCTCGAAAATAATTTCTGTTAACTTTTCTATCAATGTATGCATAAATAATTTTTTTTTTTTAGATTTTGTGTTCGCTTTTCATTCTAAATGTTGAATTAATTGTGGAAGTAACCATCTGATTTGATTAGAAAAGAACACATGGAAAAAAAAATTTCGTTCTGGGAACCAAATTGTATAGTTACCATATCTATACACAGTTTACTGTTTGTTATAGAGTTACAGTAACAAAATTTTATTTAGTTCTGATAACTAAATGTTGTTAACGCCTCGATGTTGGCCGAGCGGTTCAATGCGTTGGTCCGTTCGTACAATTCATGTGGCAAGGCGCGGGTTCGATCCCCAGCGATTCCAAAGATTTTTCACATTTGTTGATATCTTTCGATTCTCTGAGGTTCGCTTCAGCGCCGCCTAGGTTAAGGCAAGTTCCTAACCAACACAGCTAACCCACCACACAATCTACCAACGGCCGAATAGGAAAAATACTCAGAGCCTAAAGAATACTACTACTACTACTACTACTAAATGTTGTTTAGCTCTCAGAGCTCAACGGGATTGTTCGAAGAGACAAACGGTATAGTTGGGAAGGCTTTACGGTGCGCAGTAGTGGAGTGCGCTGACATATTTCATAACCTTCAAAAATGATGAACATAATTATTTTGTTACTCATCCATATTATTAAAAATATATGAGAACAATTAAGTCTCCAGTTTATTTATTTGAGGAAATAGGTATTTTTTTTTGTTAAATTGAATTTCGTTAGAACGGTTTTGTATTTATGGTTTTTCAAGGTTCATTTGCAGTGACTGTTAATTTAATTTATTAGATTAATAAAACTTTGTTATAGTCTTAGAACGATCCTCTAGAGTTGTGAGAGGTAAATAACGTTTGGCTCTCAGAGCTCAACGACATAGAGTTATAGGAGCCAAACGGTATTCTTACCATAAGAATGCGTTAACCTACTGGAATTTTTTACAAGTAACTATCTACTATAGAGTTCCTGTAGCTAAATTTTTTTCTCCGTGCAGTTTGAAATTGAAAAAGAGCCTGTAGAAATTGATAGACAAAAATCAAAGAGATACTCCAGCACAGTGATTCAACATTTAAACTGAGTATATAAATGCCGCTGGTTATTGTTTTTTGTTTTTTTTTACTCCGGATCCTTTTGGTGAGATGTATTTTTTTTGATGCGCTTCTCACGCCCTGTTGTCAGAATTCTCATTGCAAAGCTCGTACAAAATTTTACGGTAGCCTTTGTAAATTCAAGTGGGTATTTTCGTGTAATGTTTACCAAAGAATGTAAGAGAGACAGATAAAACTATTGATTGAATCGAATAAGCTTCCTTTATGAAATTAGAAATAAAAAAAAAAAAATATTTAACAAAAACTTATCGTTTTTATCCAGAAGATTGAAATGTATGATTTGTGGTAGAAATAATTAAAAGTAATAAAAGTGGCTATATTCGAAAGAATAACGAAACCGCCAATCTTATAATAAACTACCCAGACGATTCGTGAATAAATTCAAAAACCACGGATAAAATAACCGAACGACAAAATAACCATGGACAAAATAACCAGATCATAAAGGTTTATAATTAATTTTTCGAAAATAAATAAACAAATAAGCTTGTTATTTTGATGTGCCCTTTTTTCATGAATTTTGTGTGTTTATTCGAAAATAGGCCAACACATGCGCTTTTTACCGTATTGTGCCATTTTTTCATTAATTTTGTGTGTGTTTATGCGAAAATATTTTTTTTACAACACCTGCTCTGGAAGTTGACTTTTCGAGCGCTGTGTGTCATCTCCTAAGTACACAATAGTCGCATACTTGACGATATGTGTTTCATAAACGCACATGTTCGGTTAAAACCACATAACTACTATACACGGATTCCGCCTAAACTATACTACTATAGAAATATAACCCCACGAACACAATCTGTGTTTGACTCAGTCCGTCGTTTTTATTTTACTAGAGACTACTGAAACGCCATCTGATGCCGCGATAGTAATTTATTTTTTATCGTTCACGTGAATCATACCCTAAAAACAACGATCAGTCCTAACCCTTATTTATTTATGTCACAATGCAACTATGTTAAACGCAAAAAAAAGTGTAATTAAAAAAAATTATTTATTATATTCCTCTCAAATTCAATTTCCAGAGCAGTAGTAAAAAGTTTTGTATGTTACAAATGAGATAAATAGCAAATATGACAGTCGTGATTACGACATTTGCTGTAAGGTTTACGAATGCCCCATAAACCTTACGTTTATTTCGCTACAACACGACTGTCAGATTATTTGCTACTTATCCCACATGTAGCATAAATAATTACATCATAATATTTTGTCGTTTGGTTATTTTATTATACATGGTTATAATGTCGTTCGGTTATTTTATCTGCGGTTATTTTGTCACATAGTTATTTTGTTCACGGTTTATTTTTCTTCGGTTATTTTGTCGTTCGGTTGTTTTGTCCGCGGTTATTTTGTCCGTGGTTATCTAGTCGCGGCATCTTTTTAAGTGACTTGAATTTAAAAATAACAAAACACCTCGAAAAAAATTTTCATATTTAATGAATTTATAAAATGTGCTTACATTAAATTTAAAACTGAGAATCAAACTGAATTAATTGAAAAACCAAATACATGCCTTGAAAACTAGATAATTTTTTACACAATTGTAAAATTAATTTTTATTACATGTCTAGCAAAGAAAAATTATTCGGTTGTATTTCAAGATGATACTTCATTACTTGATCTACCGCTTTGCAAGTGAAAATTTAAGGATACAATTCGCCATCTATCGGTCGCGCAGAACTAATCCAAAGCATTTATTATACAGTGAAAATTGCACGGTGAATAAGCATATACAGTGAAAACCGTTTATGACGACATTGAAGGGACCGATGAATTATGGTCGTTATAGCCGATAGTCGTTATGACCAATATCTATTATTAATAATTAAAAACGTTTTCATTGCATTCAAAAATACATTACAACTATTTATTAAATTAAAATTGCATTGTTATATCATCTTACAGTTAATGATGTTAACTAATACTTATTATGAATATTTATACAAAAATTACTTTAAGAAATTTATCCTTTTAGTTTGTTTAATGCACTGGAACTATACGCAGTTATTTTGAATTTGTTAATACATTTTATGCAATATTTCATTGTTATTGCTTAAACTTAATTCTTCTTCGTCAAGTACAAATTTTTGTAAAACAGTAATAGCAATTAGTGCTTTCCTGACGTTGGTATTACAAATTGTTCATCATTTTCTTGTTCATCCTAATTCTCAACCATCGTGTCATGATTTTGAATATCCTCTAACATTTTCCGATCACTCATTGACGAGCATACAGCTACCTCGTTGTCTACCTCAATATACTTGTCTATCTCTAAAGTTGTCAAAGATGGCATGAACGTTTGCCCGAACTGTACCAGATACTTCGTCTTTTTCAACTGTTGAAAAACTTGTGACGTTATAAATATAATTACTGAAAAACAAATACAGACCTAAATACAAGTGCAAAAGCATGTCTTAGACGTTATAAACGATATTTTTCTTCGAAAAGATGGTTCAACCATGGTCGTTATGAGCGATTTGTCGTTATAGGCGATGTCGTTATAAACAGTTTTAAGCTTGAAGGTTTTATATTGCATTAAGACGGGACCTTGAAATTTCGTCGTTATACCCGGTTCGTCGTTGTAAGCAATGTCGCTGTAAACGGTTTTGACTGTAATTACAAGGAAGTTTTATTATTTTTATATTTTATTTTCTTATTTATTTAATACAAAAATTTTATAATAATTGAAAAATTTTGAAGATTTGAAAGTTTTTATATTCAAACTTTAAAATAACGAAATCGATGAAAGATAATTAAATCTTTGAGTTCAATATTTGAAACAAAATAACCGTAGACAAAAACGTGTACAAGTAATAATAAAAATGATAATAATATCGGTAATAGATCGTAACAGTCAGAAAATAGACATTGATATTAATAGAATAATTCATAATTACAGGAATATATTTGATAAAATAATAATATTCGGGTTAAAGTAAACTGAATTGATGGTTTTGGATGGGTAACATACTAGATACTATTCATATTCTATCTATATGTAAATGTGGTGTCAGTTTGCAGCAAAGCTCGGGAAAAGCGGTTGCAAGGTAAGTGGGAGGAGGTGAAGTGAGGGTGGAGAGTCGGATGAGTGAGATAGTATTATTATATGTGTTATGTGTCCATGTACATGAGTAAGAACGGCTAACTGTCCACAATGCATCATATTAAAATTAAACTATAGTTCCTACTGTTACTGTTCCTCCTCTTTCTGTCCCTATCCTGTCTGCACAGAAGCAAGCATAAATAGGAGGAAGAGATATTAACCGAATCGTATTTTGCTAGCACACGCGTTTAGCAGTTTACTGGAATAACTCTATAATGTTTAATGTTTATTCACTGCGCTTGCAAGTTTATTGTTGGCATCACTGTTGTCATTGTTATTATCGTCATTGGATTTACGATTAAGCTACCTGAGTTAGGCGCCAATGTTTGGAGGCTTTCGCAATTGGATCCGTGACTTGAGTGCAGACATCTCCAAACAGCATCACTTTGTGAGGCCCGCTGTGCATCATGTCGAAAAATGCCTTCACTCCGACGGCAGCGTTACACTGAAATCACAATTTTATACATGTTTATTAATAGATTCAAACATAATTAACTTAATTATTTTGTATTCAATTTTGATAGAATTTAATATTATTTTCGTCCTAGGCGGACGTATGGGGGTTTTTACGTGCAGACAATACTCAATCTGTAAATAATACGCGTACGCGCCAGTATCTACTAGGCCAGTATAGAACTTTATACAGCCCAGGACAATGCCACGCATGCGTCACCAATCTCTATACAGCCGACTAGCTTACGTTTTGACTGTAATTTTAAAAAGCGCACCGGGCGCATGATATGCTGAAAAGACAATATAATCTCAATATTTGTAAATCAATTGTTTTAGTATAGCAGTTAAGTTCATTGATCTCAATTTTTTTAACTCGGGGAACTGTTATTTTAATATTATAAAATTGCGATTTATTAAAAAATATGTTAAAATAACTGCACTGAGAGAAAATTTTATTCAATAGTAATAAAATTTTATTACTATATAATAAAACGTTTATTTGGCTAATAAAGGGGAAGGGGAAATAAACAAGTATAGGTTAGGTTAGGATGTCTCGTTGAAACATCTTTATACTATTTATTTGTTAAAAGATTTTATTGTGAAAATATATTTGAATATGATATAATTAATTAATAAATATTAATTTTTTTTTGAAATTATTTGTTTTAATGACTTAATATTCGTATTAAAAACACATATTAGTATTTAAGAAAATTTTATTAAATACTAATAAAATTTTTATTAAATACTAATAAAATTTTATTCATAGGGAATATAATTTTATTACTATTAACTAAGTTTTCTTTTCAAGTCCAAATAAACTTTTTTATTACTATTAAATAAAATTTTCTCTCAGTGTGCGTTTAAACTATTAATTACAATAAAATTACATTTTAATATTTACTAGAAATTTGAATTAATTAATTTTAACCACTAATGAATCGTGGCCCGGTTTTTGCGAGTTTCTACCTATGACTAACTTCAAGACTTTCATGTATTTTTATTGAAAGGGTTATGGCGTCGTTTCCCCTGCACGCAAAAACCCGCATACGTAAGCCATAGGACGAAAAATTTTTTAAGCACCATGGGCAAGCCACGCGCAAATACGGTCTAGGTGATAATTATTTGCAGCAGGGATATCGTGACTCGCCCAAGGTACATAAACAACTAATATTAATTAACCATGCAAACGTGAATATATTTAATAACAAAGAGCTATGTATGATATGCGGCATGGAATTTCTATTTTGATTATGTTTTGGTAATTATTGTGAATTCCTGTTTAATTAACTTTGTTTATAATTAATTTTGGATTTTCATTTAAAACTTCTATACTTTAGTTTTAACATTTTATGATAAAATTGAATTTAAAAAACATAAGCTAAATTATATCTCGCAGCACAAAAAGTATAAAAAAAGTTTGTATAAATATTAAATGATTAAAATAAAATATCGAGAGGAAAAATAAAATTTATAAAGGTAATATAAATTTATAATTTTCTAAGTACACAATAAATAGTATTTTTAAAATAAATATTTTCTAAAGTTTGGTTTTAAATAGCCCAACGATACTTGAGATCGACTATACTCTCTGGTAGAAGTAGACTAGCTACGCCACTTTCTGGTAATTTCGAACAATAGTCGAAAGTGCAATAGTTCAAGCACAGTCTGAGCTGTATTCACGAGTAAAATAAATTTATATTTTTTAAAACCCAGGTAGGGTTAACCAATGCTGACAAATGGCCCAGCCTTGGACCATTTGTTACTTTGCCAAGCCTTGGTAAGTTACCAGTGGCCCAGGCCTGGCCCGAGGCTTGGCCCAATAGTTCGATATTCTCAAGCCGAGCCTTGGGGTGCACCACTGGCCTAAGCCTGGCCCGAGGCTTGGCCCAATGGTTCAATATTTTGGAACCAAGCCTTGGGAGATCACGACTGGCCGAAGCCTGGTCCGATGCTTGGCCCAATGTCTCGATACATTTCAACCAAGCCTTGAAAAATCACCACGGACTTAATTAAACCCGGTTCGATACTTGGCCCAATGCTTCGAACACTGATAGAAGAATTTAATAGAATAATAGAAGAATTTTATAGAATTTAATAAATGACTTGTCGACAAAAAAATTTTAATAAATATAGTTATTAATCGTTGACAAATTATTTTTAACTATCATTTCTTTGTTGCTGAAAAATGTATAAAACTCTCGAAACTGCTCAAAATTATGATCATGTATTTATTTTTGGTAATAGAAAATTTAATTATTTCGTTAAAATTAAATGAATTAAAAAAAAATATATTTCATAACGGTATTATGTCGACAAATTATACTATCTGAACTAAACAAAATTTTTAGCAGTTATAAGTTCAATTTTAATTATGGAATATCATATAATAAAGCAAAATGACTGAGTGATGTTTAAGTAACTAAAACTAATCTGTTAGTGTTACTACGAAGTGCAGCGAAGTCAGTACAGTTCGAGACTTTCACGCGGGTGACCCAGGTTCGATTCCCATCGTGAGCAAAGATTTTTTCAAGGTAATCTGGTGTAATCGCGAGATACAATAACGTAAAGCTGATAATAAACCGTAAAATCACGAATACAATTAAAATCAAATTTAATTTTTTAATAATGTTTGCATTTTTTTTAGTCCTGGCAAATTAGTTCCCCAAGGCTTGGTCCGAGCCCTGGGCCATTTGTTTCCCAAGACTCGGCCCAAGCCTTGTGTTTTGGTTTCCCAAGGCTTGGGGACATAGTTATCATCCTAGGCTTGGATCGAGCCTTGGCCCAATGTTTAGCCATGGCTCGTGCCAAGCCTTACCCAAGGCTGGTGAAGCTTGGCCCAGGCTTGATCCAAGCCTTGTCCAGTTGTTCTTTCCTACCTGGGAATCAACAGCACGGTCGACCAAAAGACAGAAATTTGGTTGTAATTCCCAGTCGAAGTATAATAATTGTAATCAAACAAAATAATATTGAGCTAAAATTTCAAAAGGGTTCTTCGCGTTAATCATATGAAAGTATTGAAAAAAAAAAAAAAAAAAACATGGTTTAGAAAATAGAATTTTCCAAAAGTTATCGTGTTTGCAAGCTCATTAACTTTTAAGAAACTAACTTTGTCTTATTAAAAACAGTTTTTATAGAAGTTTTTTGTAAAATTTAGGACTAACCTATATTTAAATCTTTTCAATTAGATCCCAAGTAGAAGAAAGTCGGTTATAGTCAGACGGTTACAGTCGAAATCTTTAATCCTACTTCAAAACTGCGGTAATTCCTTACAAAAAATTCTTTGTTAGTGTTCAAAGAGTACTAAAAAGTAAAGTAAGAAATTTTCGCAACCGGTAAGCAATTCAAGTTCCCGAAGTAGTTGTACAGAAAAGAAACTGTGTCAACAAAAACTGTAACTCGAACTGCTGTCTCGCTAAGTTTAAAAACTCACAGACGTGCCAGTGAATCGGATTTTAGAATCCTAGGTTTAATATCAAAATTAGTCTCTTTCGACACAAAGTGAACTTCACTTATAATACCATCAAAATATTATCGGTCAGATTACGTTAACTACTCGATAATTCGTCTTCTTTAAAGTGTTTCGCCTGAGTGTCAACACAGAATATTAGTATCTAATGTCACTTGTAAGCTTAGCTCTCGCATTATCGATTGACATATAATATGTCCGACATTACTGCCACGATAGTTCCGTTTAAATTACACAGTCGCCTAAGGATTTAGGTATCCTTTAACATCCTGATACTCATCTCCGTTAGGGCAAGGTCCTATGTTAATCAATAGGTTAACCAGATTTTCTCTTCGAAGAAACAATGAAGGGAAAAGAAAAATTCATTTATTGAAAAGTTGTAACAAAAAGATACTCGCGTCGTCCGACAGCTGGGTTAGTGCGCGTTTCGGACGTCAGTTATTTTTTTTCTTCTCAGAAAAATAACAAGTCCGTTGCTTCCAGGGTCAATTTGTCGGTATCCGCGGGGAAAAATCGAAATAGTGTAAGGGTATAGAAAGAGAGAAAGAGAGAGAGTGTACATAAACATGATTTGGAAAAATAGTATAAAATAAACAGCAAAGTTAAATCAACTGTAAATAATTAAATAGACTGATAGGAGTTAAGACTCTAACCAGCAGTCAGATCCAGTTAAACTATTCATTAATCTATTAAGTTTGGAAATATTAATTATATTTTTCAAAAAAATTTGACTAGAATATAGAACAAAATTTTCATAATGATTATTTTGTTTTTAAGTTTTGTTGATAAAACTTAACGTTAAAAGTAAAAACTATACTGTAAAAATAGTTAATATTATTCAAGAAAAAAATTCTTGAAACGATAAAATCATTTTGAAGAGTTTCATCGTCTCGATTTAAGTAGAAAAATTTTTAAACTGAAAAATTGTTCTTGGTGTAACTAAATTTTACTTGATTCAAGAATTTTTTATTTTGATTTAAGACAATGAAACTCTTCAAAATGATTTTCTTGTTTCAACCATTTATCTCTTGAATGAAGTTAATTTTTTTTTATAATAAATTAAATTGCTATGGCTGATTCAATAAAATTGATTGCTTTAATGTTACTGAAATTAACTTTTATACGGCAATTTTTAGGATTTCTTGACAAACAAATTATTAAAGAGAGAATTTATCAAAAAATGCTGCTTGTAGAAATTTAAAAAACTACTGATGCAATTTTCCAAAAATATTAATAGATAGATCATGGAGTTCTAGTGTGTAGCCGATTCAATCTTTTTTTCAATCTAATCCTTTATTTGCTTAGTAACTACATTTCTCATCTGCCTTTTTGTTGCGGCTGTACCGCATTCGTCCTGTTCCTCATCTCTGCCTATGCTCTTGAGACAGTGACATGGAAAAACCACAGAGAAAACCGATGTCAGTGCAGTCGGAATAGGGCTAAATTTTTGGTAATCGATAAGAACCTCATCTTTATCGATTATCGTAACATTAGTCTCCTTTCCTAGCGCATAAAGATCTACCCACTGACTAAGCGCGGTCACCAATCCAAATACTTACCACAATGAATGCTGCTTAGATTAGGTGATCACCGGAGTTAGACGCATGCTGCGTGAATATCTCTGCCGTTATAATAAAGTTATATTAATTTTTAAAATCTCTCAATAGATATTTTGTAATATTTAAATTAGTAAGATATTCTTCATGACCTATTGTAAATATACGAATTAGAGTTTTTCATGCCGTTATGGTCAAATGACTAGTAAATCTTTTAATTCAAGCCCATAGATGGACGCTCCCTCTTCCCTTATGTTCGAGAGATATTCTCTCTTCCCCTTAATTCGATGGAAAATCCATCGAACTTGAATACTAGTAAATCTGGAAGCTTGTGGTATCTGTTCGAGTTATAAAGGTGTTAATTCAGTGAAAGATAGTAAAGAAAATTTGAATGAGAGTACAGACAAACTTTGAAAAAATAAATGGGGTTGGTTGCCAAGCCAGGGATTGAACCTAGACCTCCCTGATAACGTCAGGAACTCTACCAGTTAAGCTACCGGGCCCCTTCCACCATCATCTTTCTCAGTCTATTCTTATACTCTCGATACTTACTTACTCTCCCTTCCCTTTTACCCAAGCTACGTGCTATGATGGTAATGTAGTAAATATTAAGGCATTCTTATAAATTAGCAAGATATTTTTCATGACCTATTGTAAATATACGAATTAGAGTTTTTCATGCCCTGACATGTTATCACGGAGGTCTAGGTTCGATCCCTGGCTTGGCAACCAACCCCATTTATTTTTTCAAAGTTTGTCTTTACTCTCATTCAAATTTTCTTTACTATCTTTCACTAAGTTGACACCTTTATAACTCGAACAGATACCACAAGCTTCCAGCTTTACTAGTATTCAAGTTCGATGGATTTTCCATCGAATTAAGGGGAAGAGAGAATATCTCTCGAACATAAGGGAAGAGGGAGCGTCCATCTATGGGCTTAAATTAAAAGATCTACTGGTCATTTGACCACAACGGCATGAAAAACTCTAATTCGTAATATTTAAACTGATAACAACTATACTATTATATTTTCATACAATAAAATATAAACAATTTACTCCATATAGAGTTTTTTCTATTAATGAAATTTAAATAAAATTCTCGCAGTGAATTTCACTCCAAGGAAAATTGAATCAATTTAAAATCATCCATCGCGCAAATTTTTTACTTTGTAGATGTACATATTTCGCTTTATTAAAAAATTTCTTTACAGGCCTTGGGATTAAAAAAAAAATATTCTCTTTAACATAATTTTCTTCGATCAAATATTTTTTTCAGTGTAAAAAATTTGAAATATAATCATTATACACTTTTTTTTCTCTCAAATAATAGCATTTCGAAAAGAATAGATAGATAGATGCAAACGCATTATACTTGCAATGAGAAAAAAATCATAATCGAGCTTTCACATTCCCTATAGAATGACAACTGACAAGAACCAGAGAGTGGATGAAAACGGAAACTTGGGTAGTGATACACTGCAGAAAAAAAATAACTCACGGCTAAAACGAAAACTTCGTACATGCTGAATTGAGAGTAAGTAGTAAGGATCCGATACATCATCATTTATGTTTCTTCCATGCTTTCATGATATTTCGCCTGAATCATTTGTTATTATTCATCATTATCATTAGTTCCAGTTTTATTTATAATTCTATATTTACTGCCGTTATTTATTTGTTTATAACCATCAGCGCTTGAGTTCAAAAAATTTAATACGAATGAATAAATATATTTAAGCAAAATAAGCAAATTTAACGAACCATTCGAAAGTTACTGAGCTTTAAAAATATTCAATTCAGATAGAAATTCCGTTATTTTACGTTTGATTTATTTCAATCTATACTCAGATATATTTATATATTTCGTAGTTTAGCCGATAATCGTTATCAGTTCAGCGATGTTCACGGATTGATTCCAATCAACGAGTCACTACACTAATTACCGATCAATATATTTTCATCATACTATTTCAGAATGAATATTATATATATTTAACTTCACTACGAATATACCAATTACATTTTTAATTAAACGATAATAAGTGGATGTTTTTTTTTCTTGTGTAAATATTGTAAATATGTATACACTTACATTAATATATTATACATA
Organism: Cotesia congregata; assembly: GCA_905319865.3. Taxonomy (NCBI): domain Eukaryota; kingdom Metazoa; phylum Arthropoda; class Insecta; order Hymenoptera; family Braconidae; genus Cotesia; species Cotesia congregata. Next base: position 7,760,312 of record CAJNRD030001117.1, on the reverse strand, counting down.
GAAAACTTTGGTTGGGAAACACGAGATGTCGCTTCATATTACCCTGCACATTTTGCTCAGAATGTAATTTATATATTTTACATTTGCATTGGATAAATGTGAGAGAAGGAAGTTGGAATGAATTATTAACAAATTCAAATCAATACTGACCTGACTTCGAAAGTAATTATATAGAAATAGGGCTTTAAGTATTTTTAGCCATAAAAATCGAGAAGTGAAAGATATTTTCAATTTTTGTCATTTGTTTAAATTTTTTAAATTCTGAAAAATTAAAAAAATTGATACACCAACAAATTTTTTTTTTTAATTGATCTACTTTCAATACGCAACACGATAAAAAAAAAAAAAGAATAACGTAGAGAAATTAATGTATCATGTTCAAATTTTTGATCAAGTCAAAATTTTATTTTGAGGATTTAAAAATAAAATCATGAAATTTTTTTTTCGAAAATAATTTGTATTAAGAATTAATTTGCCGAAAAGTAGAAAATTTTAAAGAAAAGTAAAAAAAAAACATGCATGGAAAGAAATTTTCTTTCAAATTCGTTGTTAAGTTTTTGAGAAAAATTACTAGACTGTATTATAATCGTGAGATGCTAGGGCGCTACTTTGCAATTTATTTGTAACAGCAATAGTTTTTAAAGTTTATCTCACTAAAGTATACCGGAATCTCCAGTAAAATAAATAAAAAGTAAAATGTTAATGCAGATTACTTCATACATGGAATGAAATTATTATTATACATATTGGTATCAATTGAATATTTTATTATAAAATTTATAGGTTTTATATTTTGAAATAACTTGATTTCAATTAAATAAGATTGAATGTTTATTTAATTCTTTCGATTTAATTTCTTAAGGTTATTTTACTTTACAACCCGGGTCGAAAAAAAATCTTGATTTCGACTTAAAACATCAACAATTATTTAAAAAATTGTACGTAGATTAGGAATTGCGTAACGTCCCAAAATTACTGTCATTTTGAAAAAAAAATTTGTTTCCGTGTGGATTATTATAAAAAATTTTTTGTACGCCAAATAGCCTAAAAAATTTGTTTTCTAACATATAAATTTTGTTTCTCATTTCCATATCGGTTTGCCGATAAATTCAGAATTTATCCCGGAAACATCGTAACGTAATCTTATTAACTTATTCGTACACATTTAATCCCGCAACATTCTTTAGAAAAAGTGACTTTTTTTGTACAGCATTAGGTAGTGTGGTTTCTTGCAACGTTCGCGGGATTTGAAAAATAATTTCAGCAAAACTAATTATTTTTTATCACGTATAAAAATAAACTCTACATTAATTAAATTAAAAAAAAAATCAAGTAAATATAATAATAAAATAAATGAATAAACTTGAGCATAATTAACAACAGTGCATCAAAAATTAGCATTTTAAATTCATTAGTATTTAATTTATCACTGGTATATTGTGCAGTTTAGTGCGGCGGACAGAGTAATACTCTCTCTACTCGGTTGAAGTGAATTCTTTGGCTCTTATTCCACCCTTATCTCTCGTAACACCAGCACCACCGCTCGCTGTGTGTACATGGTATAGATTAGATATCGCAAACGTGAAAGCTTTATAATTTGATTGGTGGCTGGAAAAATTACTCGGTGAGGCGTGACGTACTCTTAATTGCTGGTGAGTTAATGGAGCGTCACTAAGGAAGCTGCCGGATTTTCTGCAGTGCATTTATGGCTAAAAAATATATTAATGCTTAACAAAAGAAAAAAAATTATATAAACCACATCTTTTTTCTTTTGAATATTTTCGTCGTATACAATTAAACTTGTTTTAAATGGCGGTTTAAATTTAAGACGACTCACTTGGCAACGGGAGGTTATGCAGTGAGCTGTATTACAAAACCCTTTTTCACCTAAACAGCTACTGTTTTATTTTCCCAGTTGTGTAACCAACACCTGTGACACATTCAAAAAACAAAAAGATAAAAAAATAATAAGAAAAAAAATAAATAAAAGAAAAACAGAAATAAAAACCACCCTTTTTAGCTCTTTATTCGCGAATTATCCACTCCATATACTGCCTAGCATGTTATTTTAACCCAGAAAAAACTCTAACGTAGCAATTATTTTTTTTTTATGATTGTAACGAATAAATTTTTAGTATCTTTTTTTTTTTTTTTTTTTTATCATTCATTTACTTAACATTTTTAATTAAAATTTTTTTGGCTTATCGAGGAAAAGTAAGGGGTGAAGAATATCGCTTGTTAATGGTCTTAAACTTTAATTTATTATCACGGATTTTAGAATGTGAAAAAATGTCTTATAGTGTAGATAAAGACACGAAAAAAAAACTAATTTATTTCAAGAAAAAAATTATTTAACTAAAAAAAAAATTAGTAGAAAGGAATCCAATTTAATTGCTTCAAGAATTTTTTTGTTAGTTTCTAAATTTTTGCTTGAAAATCTGTGAATGCTTGATTCAAAAGTGTAAAGTTTTAACTCAATGGAATCTAATTCTCAAACCAACAAACACATTATCTTCGGATAAACAAATTTCAATACCAGATGGCGCGTGAGCAAACAACGACTGTATTACTGATGACACGTCATTTTTATCGGTTAATTGAAAGTTTTTATTCTTTGCATCAGAAGACCGTCTTTGCGAGTAATTATTATTGTAATGCATGGACAAATACAATTTTTATTAGAACAAAATTCAATCAGATGATTAATAACTACTGGGTGTGGAAATTTATTCAACGAACGTGTGTAATGAAAAATTTTTATAAATAAAAAAACATTCGTAATTTTATAATCAGGATTTTATAAGAGTGTTGTATGTTGAGATTCTCTGCAGTGAATGGTTAATAATTAAAAAATTCAAAGACATATTTTATAACGAAGTAAAATAATAACCCAGTTTTAACAAAATATTGTATTCCTAAAAGCAGTTGGTATTAGCTTGAACCAATTTTATCGCCCTCCAACAAAGAGAAAACAATACTTGGGTCAAACATATACGTCCGTAGTTTGAAAATAATAAAATACTCTCTTAAAAGATAAAATTCTTCAATGAAGATTTTTTCGAACTTTATCTAAGAGTTGTAATTTGCTCATTCAGGTAAATTTTTCTTTAATTACAAGATGTAAATATTTTGAATCAATTGATTCAGTCTTTAGACTGAAAATTTAAAGAAAAGTTTTTACTTGAACCAAGTTATTTTTCTTTTTGTGAAAAGTAATGTAATTTATTTAACTTATATAACAATCCAAGTTTTGTTATTATTACTTTTATTTTCGAATTAAATTATTAAACTATTCGATTCTTTATACTCCACCGTTTTATCTGATAAAAAAACTGAGACGATTCAAATGGAGCATTTATAATTTGTGAAAACGGTTTATAGCTAAACGTTTTCATTTGAATTCGTATTTCCAGTGCAATTACTGTAACTAAAGTTAAATCGACTTTATCAGTGTTGTATTCATTTCAGTGGTCATTGCGCTTTTTGTTTAAGTTAAATGAAAATAAATAATTACAAAATTGCAAAAAGAAAGTTACTTTGAGTAAAGTTTAGTAAGCGAAAATGTATAAATGGAATTACATTAGATTGCTTTCACGGTGCATCTGGAAAATAATTACTTTCTAAAAAAAAAAAAAAAAAAAATCAACGAATATAATAGTCGCCGTAAAATATGAAAAACGAATTAATTTTCAATGTTTTTAACAATATGAATATTTGAGTTTAAAAGCTCCAGACCCTCTTGATTATTGCTAGCAGAATGGTATATTATTAATGTACAAGGAAGATATAAAAGATAGCAATCAAAACAAGAAAAACAAAAGTGAGGTATAAAAAGTTAATATAAACAGACTGAGTTCTTTTAGTCATAAACTTTTATCTTAAGCTTGTGTTTTTCCTTTGTATTTAAACAATATGTAACAGCTTATTACTTATTTATCCAAACAGTTGGCGGGTGGCTTGGACAAAGAAGAAAATAGCCAACGGCAACGTTTATTTTACAAACTTTACTCTGTACAATACTAATAGACTGTTTTGAATTTTAAAAATGTAATAATTTATAATGAGCATGTATTTATTTATTTACTCACCGAATTACTTCGCTTATCTTCCATAAAAATAGTTTACAACAAAAATATATTTTTGATATAAAAAATGTATTAAAATTAAATAACTACTGTGTGAAATTTATAGAATGTGTATTAGAATACATTTTAAAAAAATAATATTTTTTAAATCATATAAAAAACTTTCTTATGAATACATACGAAACTTATGATTATTTTTGTTATATGTTTTACGCAAAAAAAATTTCCGTTAAACTCATGAGAAAAATCCACAGATTCGGTAGAATCTGGCACCAAGTTCCGTTCAAATTCGTTGTAAACGGAGCGCCAGACTACCGAGTGTGTTTACTGTAAGCAGAACGGTATTTCGAGGTTGCAAAATTTTATTTAATTCTACGGTAATTTTTTTTCCTTAATTTTATATTATAACAGTAATTCATACTTTATTTTACTGATATTAATTAATTATATTTAATTATAACAATTAATCTACTTGAAATTATTAAATTTAATCAGCACAAACTATAGCAACGCAAAAATTTCGATCCTGACTTTTTTTCGATGGGCAAAGTGATCTGCCACTGACTACATAATTCGATAGTGCATGGTAATCCTCCGATAGATAAGAAACTACAGTTAGAAAAATACATTTCACAGCTTGCATCTACACCCGCCAGGGTGCGCTGGAATTATTTTTACATAAACTGTAGCTTCAAAGGAATAGTTTGCTATAAAAATGCAGCCAACGCGAGATTTAAATTTGTACTAATTGTAAATTTTTATTATAATTACAAAAAATACTAAAATCCGAACAAAAAACAGTTTCACTGTAAAAAAAAAATCGCGCTAAGTCCACGTTCATAAGACTATTAAAAAAAAAAAAATTTGTTTTCTTTACAAAAAGATATAAAATAAAAAAATTAAAAAATCAAAGTAACCGATATGATTGTTTATGATGTTCGGAAATTAAAAAGAATTTTGCTGTAAATTTAAAAATTAAAAAAACAATTTTGGAACATACTTGGTGTGCGTCATATTGTGCATTTCAATTTTTTTAAAGTCCTAGTAAATAGATTTTACGAATTCAATTAAAAGTAAAATATTTTGCAACAACGCACACTAAATACGTTCAAAAATTGTTTTTTTAATTTTTAAATTTACAAAAAAGTTTTTTTTAATTTCCGAAAATCATAAACAATCATACCGGTTACTTGGATTTTTTAATTTTTTAATTTTATATCTTTTTGTAAAGAAAACAAAATTTTTTTTTTCTTAATAGTCTTATGAACGTGGACTTGGCGCGATTTTTTTACAGTGAAACTGTTTTTGTTCGGATTACCAGATTGCGTTGTAATATTTGACCGCTATGGAAGGCGCTGCTTCAGCAGGGATTATTGACAGCAATACTTTGTAATTTTTATCTCACTAAAGTATACCGAACTTTTTAGTAAAATAAAAGAAAAACTTTAATACAGATTTCTTCATACATTAAATAAGATTATTTTACTGGAGTTTTTAACATTTAAATATAAAAAAAAATTATTCGTCTAATCATCTTTCATGTTTATCATTTTTTACCGGTACACTACAGTAAATATAAATGATACTTTTTTATACATGTTGATATTTTATTTGTAAATAATTATTTAAAGAATTGTAATTGGATCAGATATTGTGGATCGTTCTACGATTACTGTCATTGTTACAATAATTCTTAAATAAAATTTCTTTCCGCGCGCATATAGTATATTACATACCTAAGCTAGTAAAATAAGAAAAGTCTCAGATCACATGTAATTGTTGGCCGAGGCGAAGCCGAGGTTGACAAACATGTGATCTGAGGCTTTGCTTTTTACTGGCCAAGGTGTGTATACTATTTTTCGGCTCGACGTAGCCGGAATGTGGCAACTTTGTTTAGCGCAGCGGCCAGAAAGTTGCCACTTTCCGGCCGGAGGGCAGAAAAATTTATATTTCTCACATATTCCAACTCGTCAAAAAATTTTCATTCATATGTAGCCAAATTAGAAAATTTTCCCACCGGAAAATATATTTTCAATGTACTTAATTCACAGTTAATGTGTATAAAATTCATACGAAAATTGGCCAATTTTAGCTGTCGAAAAATGATCTTTAATGAATATTTCATAAAGTTTAATATAATATTTATAAAATTTTACTAACATTTTTTCGTTAATTTCTATGAAAAACATAATTCTATTATTATAATAGTTAATTCTTAAAGCTATTTGCATGTTAAATTTATTCAGGAGCTTATTAAATATAAATCATAAGGGAGATAAATCTGAAGGAAGGTAAATAGTGAAATCCTAGTTACTGTGCTGCGACGTTGTCTGTACAGTGTCGTAATGAAAGTTTGAATAGAGAGTAATATGGCAGTGCACTCATGCTCGATTCTACAGTTAACATATTTGCATACATGTACATCTATGAAAACATTCACACGCTTATATTAATATATATACGTGTACATATAAATTAGTCAGATATATTAATAGATATATACAAAACAAAACAAGCAATTCAGAATTGAGTTTGTCGTAAGTGAAACATTTCCGTAGAAGCTCCTTAGTGCATACAACCACTCCGAAATTAACAGAGCAAAAGACGATATTTCGGTTAATAATATTCAGTTGAACAAACCTCTGATTTAATTTAAGAGTTCCATTAAATTAGTACAAATCACATTCTGAAATTGAATAAACCAAAATTCAATTATCCAGTAAATATAATTATTGTTTTGGCAAATCTAGTATGTCCACGTACAATTTTTCATCGTTCAATAAAGAAACACTGGGGTGAAAATAATTCTTTCCAAATTAAAAAAATTTTTTCATAGCTAGAATTTGAAAAAAAGTTTGATAAATCCAAATGTGCATGCCTTAAGCAATCGTGTCGTATGTAAATTGATTAAGGAAGAGTTTAAAAATATGATATTTTCACTGATAATTGAAATACTATTTTCTATTTTTTAAAAATTTTATATCAAACATCGATAAAAAAAAATTAGGAAAACGGTTGACCCTGAAGGCCATCCCTGCAACTTCCCGCTAATTCCATACTTGAGTGCTCAAAATTGCACTTATTACGTTTTTGAGCTCTTCGAGCTGTATTGGTCATTGCGGGAGCCACGCCCATCGACCTATTAGCGTTCGAGAGAGCTAAACTCTATGACGCTAAAAATAGTGACAAAAACATAAAGGACGCAAGAACGAGGATAAAGGCGGAAACGCAGCAAGAGTGGCAGGACCGATGGACATCGGGAGAGACGGGCAGATGGACAGCGCGCCTGATCCCAAACATTAATATCTGGCTTTCTTGAAAGCACGGGGACACGGACTTCTTCTTGAGCCAGCTATTGACGGAACATGGGCAGTCCAATGCCTATCTTTTCAAGATGGGTTTGTACAGCACACCAACGTACAAATACTGCCCAGACAAAATTGACAACGCTGAGCACACGTTTTTCGAGTGTGATCGGTGGAAGGATGACAGAATCAGCACCGAAGAAACAATAGACAACGCTCTCCCCTGAGAGCTTGGTAACCTGCATGATCAAAAAAGAAGAAAACTGGTCAGCTGTCGCAGCCTACGCGCAGCGCCTTTTAAAAGAAAAAATCGTAGAAAGGGATTAGAAACCAGTAGTAACAAGAAGTAGGTGTCGTGAGACACAACATGGACTGGATCGAAGTAATGCTAACGCGGTCCCGATCCAGTCTTCCCTGTAACATCTATGGGGAAAGGAGAGAGAAGGATGTTTAGTCGGTATTGTTGCAAAATAATATTGACTTCTGAGTCCGACATACCCAGGCACCAACATCTAGTCTTGGCACCAACACCAAGTCCTGGCATATGTAAATGCATTTTACCTCTATAAATTACTATACACTCTATAAATTACAAGAAATTAAAATTATTAACAATTCAATTTTTAAATCTTTTTCAAATTTTTCGACGGATAGTACTTTTCTAATTCGAATTGAACGCTCTACTCTCTTTCGTTCCGGTGTGTCAATTACAAAAAAAGAACGAATTAAAGATTGTATTATCGGCAGTCGCCTACACAGAAAACAGTAAACTGTAATGAATAATAGTCGATTTATAATAAGTAATTATCAACTGGAAAAAATTACTATTTCAAACAGCAAAATCGTGATTTTAACAATCACTTTATAATATTTATCATTTAAATGCTACAATTTACTATTTACATGGAAGAAAATACTATTTCAAACAGTAATATTCGCTATGTGAAAGTTGAAAATGTTAAAATATAATAATTAAGAATTTTGACCTTGATATTTATCATTTCGTACCTAAAAAATGATCGCATGATATGTAAAAAATATAAACTACAGTTACTAAATTTCTATACCAGCAACGTTAATATTTACAAAGTAACATGGTAAATTTTAAACGCAACGCTAAAAATGAAATTATAATTATTGATTTGCTTGGACTGGTAAAATATATATCTTAAGAGTAGAATTTTTACTGTTTTAACTGTTAAATTCTCCAACTGTGAGACCTTCCGCTTCTCCTCATTTGTAAAGTTAATGCTCTAGCAAAGCATTAGTACTATCTTTTTTGTCCATGCTCATTGAAACCGAAATTTTCACTGTTTGAAACTATAATTTTTGTAAGATGAGAGAGTCGTTGTTATCTACTATAGTGACAGCTACTAATCACTTATTTTCGATATTAAATTATTATTACAAATTGTGACTTTTACACTTTCTACACGGAAAAAAAATCTTATGAAAAATTACATTGGTAACATCGTAATCCAGGACTAGACTTTCAGTATGTTGATTTTTACGATGCTGCCGTCTACAGAATACAATTTGAATTATTGAAAATTACGATGTTATTTAGTAAATTTTTTTTCCGTAAGAGCAAGTGAATAAGGACGCATACTATATGTTTTAATTAAAAGTTTAATCCTAATTGAATCATTCTAAATCATAACAGGTGACAGGAATTTTCAAAGTATTTCATGATTAGGAATGATTTGATATGATTAAAAGTTTCTAATCCTAACGCAATCATTTTGAATCATTTCATAGATAATAATTTCAAAAGTTTATTATGATTAAAAACGATTCGACATGATTAAAAATTTTCAATCATAACTTAATCATTTTCAATCATTATAGAAGTCATAAATTCAACGATTATTTTATGATTAGAAATGATTCCATATGATTAAAAATTTTTAATCCTAACTGAATCATTTCAAATCATAAGAGGTGACAGAAATCCACGGAGTATTTTTATGATTAGAAATGATTCGACATGATTAAAAAATTTTAATCATTATTAATCATTCTATATTCTGTCAATTTCTCAGTATTTGAAATGATTTATAATGATTAATTGTGAAATTTCTAAAATGATTTACATGATTTGGTATGATTAAAAATGATTAAAAAATTAATCTTTTTTAATCATTTCAAATCATTTTGTTTAATCAGGGTGTATTTGTTTTTCAGTAATTATATTTATAACGTCACAAGTTTTTCAACAGTTGAAAAAAGACTATGTATCTGGTACAGTTCGGGCAAACGTTCATGCCATCTTTGACAACTTTAGAGATAGACGAGTATATTGAGGTAGACAACGAGGTAGCTGTATGCTTGTCAATGAGTGATCGGAAAATGTTAGAGGATATTCAAAATCATGACACGATGGTTGAGAATTAGGATGAACAAGAAAATGATGAACAATTTGTAATACCAACGTCAGGGAAGCACTAATTGCTATTACTGTTTTACAAAAATTTGTGCTTGACGAAGAAGAATTAAGTTTAAGCAATAACAATGAAATATTGCATAAAATGTATTAACAAATTCAAAATTACTGCGTATAGTTTCAGTGCATTAAACAAACTAAAATGATGGATTTCTTAAAGTAATTTTTGTATAAATATTCATAATAAGTATTAGTTGACATCATTAACTGTAACATGATATAACAATGCAATTTTAGTTTAATAAATAGTTGTAATGTATTTTTGAATGCAATGAGAACGTTTTTAATTATTAATAATAGATATTGGTCATAACGACTATCGGCTATAACGACCATAATTCATCGGTCCCTTCAATGTCGTTATAAACGGTTTTCACTGTATTTACATTTGTGCCACCCGATGTCCGCTGTACTGTTGGAAACTATAAAAATCAACCGGAATCCGAGTGAATTTTACGGTTTACTTTTTTCCGTGCAGCGAAACAATTGAATATTGTTTTAGCTGTCTTCAATTTTTATTTAGCAATAAATTTTTAGACATGGCTGCTGGAAGGATAGAAAATTTTTCTAACTGACTAATTATTTTTCATTTTAGCAGTGTGTGCTTTTTGTATCATTTATATGTTCATTATGACTATCAGATATGATTTAATGTGATAAAACGTTAAAATCTTGATCTTTAGCCGATAATAGAGCATACTTTCGCGGTAGTGCTTAAAACATGCAATAAAAGCTTGTAGTTTTATGAAGTATACTTTATATATTGAAATATTCTACGAGAATTAAAAAAAATTACTCATCGAAAAATTTGACATATATTATTCATGAACAGCATATGGGCGCTTTTCCTTAGTACACCGCCGTCGATTTCTTTAAACCACTGAATTGAACGCTGACTTAGCCACTTTTCAATTTTCTTTTCATTTCCAGACTAGGTACTACGTGTGCGATTTCCAGCTAAGCCATAGAGCAAAAAAGTGTCTCCGTCGAATCACGAAATGATTTAGTGGTTTTTTAAATGAAAAGAAGAGAAAATAAACTTTAGCCTCAAAAAATACAACCTTTCTTATATCGATTATAAACAGTCAACATTTATATTTAATATAATATAATGGAGGTTTTTACTTGTATCACATGGACAGTGTCAAGGGGACAGGGAGGGTGGGGTATTATTATTATTACTTCCCTTGTTTTTTCACACTTTTTCCAGTTCTACTCTGTATTCACTAACTTCCATTATTATCACTACCTTCTTCGTCCCCACCCTCCTGCATGTCCGAATTTTTTCATGCCCGACACACGCACCCACGGTGCTGCGGCTGTGGCCGACTTACGCGTTATAATTAGTACCTGAATTTGCATTACGGCCTTAAATAGTATGGAAGGTACTTCTATAATGACATTTTACCTTCCATAACTACATGGGAAAACCACAGAAAACCCGGGCGGTACTGAGGCTGGCAACGTAACACACATATTCTTTATTAATAATCACTGAAAAATATTGGTGCTTGCCGGAATCGAACCCTGGTCCCACTCTTTCGAAATGCAGGTACCGAGCCGATTAGGCTATTGCCAGCCTAAAACATTTATTTAATTAAATTTCTTAAAAATTTTTCTTGGATAAAAATCGTTAAATGTTGGCATTAAATTTAATCAGTTAAAAAACCATTAAAGATAGAAAATTTTCTAATGTGGCTATATATGGCATGCTGTAATCATATATGACCATATCAGGTTATACATGAGAATAGAAGCATAATTTATTATAATTTTTTCTAAAAATGTGTACATGTATTATCACATATTCAGTAAAATCATTAGTTAGAATAAATTTCGTAAATACTTTTTTTAGATAAAATAATAAACAAAAGTAACTTTAATGGTAACATTAACTTTATGGTAAAACCACTACCCTACATCACTGTTAGTTATTTCAAACTTTCAAAGTAACACATACCCGCTGTTTGCCTTCAGTTTTAATTATTTTATCCCAACTATCTTGAGCAATAGCTACTTTTCTAATCATAATCATAATATAATTATTACAGTAATATTCATAAGAATATAAGTGGGTGGATTTACGTACTCATCCACAATTAACACGAGGTTCCTAATGAGCAAGATAAGAGAAACTTCTTCATAGTTATTTTCAAAGTTTCATCTAAAGTTATCAACAAATAAACTTTTCACATTTCTCCTTCCTCTTTCGTCTCCACCCCTTCTGCCCGCCACCCATTACCCGCTTTCTCCGTGTTCCTCACCTCCTTTCACTCACTCAATATATTTCAACTCATCTAAGAGAAATCTACCCGTTGTTACCTTTATACCGAAGCACTCATGAGATTATATCTCGGAAAACTTGTTCTATCGCCGTTGTTAAATTTGATTATTCAGGAGCTCTGTGGTACAGAATCTTCACTCTTAACTTTTAATAAAACTAAACCTTTACATTAACAATCCTTGAATTTATAATTTATAATTCACAAGTCGTAGTTTGTCATAAATTAAGTTGACTCAAAACTTCCGACTAAAATAAAGAACACTACTAGAATCATTGAATTAATTAATAATTAGCTAGCAGCTTGCCGTTATTATGTGACTTCACGGAGAGAAAAGAATAGATCTTATTTCTATGTAGAATGTTAACCATTACTATGTTACATAGTAACGAAAATTTTTCTGAAAATTTTGTGTAAATTTGCTGATAAAAGTCTTAGAAATTGTGATAAAAATATGAACAACCACCCATTCGTTGCAGAATTAAATTCTGAACATAATGATATTGTTTTTTTATTTTTTTGATAAAAATTTCAATTTGTTATTAACAAAAAACATAAACAAAATAAAAAATCTTAGTTTTTCGTGAATAACTCAATAACTATAGGTAATATCGAAAATCAGAAAAAAGATCCTTAAAGAGGAGGCAATTTCTGAATACAATCTCGACTCCCGGAACTCTAACTTGAAAAACAATAATTTTTATTTAATGTTAAAAATAGGGTTCCGCGCGACTTTTGTCACACGGTCGCGCCGACGCTAAAATACGATGGCAGTTGCGCGGATTCATTGCGCAATCATGATTGTCGTGAATTAAACGGTAATTTTTAAAAAAAATTTCTTTTAGTGTAACCGATGAACAAAGTTTTTGTCTAATTATATATGATTATATGTGATCATATATAATTAATAATTATACATGAGATTACAATGTTTAGTTATATATCTTAGTTTTTTATAAGTTATAAAAAAAATTGTACTATACTGTTAAGTTTACTCATGTTTTTTGAAATATTCGACAGACCTTTAACAAAGACGTCATAAAGTTTAAAATTCGGAAATTTATGACAGTAAAACTCAAGTAGTTGCCATTGTCAAATAATCCCTTTTAGACTAACCTTCGACACAAACGGACAAATTTTACAACCCATCTGTTTATCAGATGGCGACCAGACTTTTTCCAACTTAGCAATCATCCCACACTTAGTTTAAACAACCCTTCTTTAAATAAATAATACCCTCTCCAGAGTCCTTTCATTTAACAACAATTTCCCAACCCCAGTTATTTTCCACCAACCAAAAACCAAAATACCCTTCCCAAAATTGCATTACCTGACTGACGATCGTTTGACTAAAAATCGAACACGTCAGTTACTGACAAAACCTCTGACCACGCTCGCCGAGCGCCTTATACCTGACCTTTACCGACTTTTGTACCGATCAAATTAATGTAAAAGTAAAGATATTTTCATGACCTGTTGTATATATAGAATGTTGTTGTTCATGCCATTTTGGTCAGATTGACTAGTAGATATGATTCAAGCCCATAGATGGACGCTTTCATCTTCCCTTATTTTCGAAAGATATTTTTTCTTCCAATAAGTTCGATGGATATCCATCGAACTTGAATACTAGTAAAGCTGGAAGCTTGTGGTGTATCTGTTCTGATTGTAAAGGTGTTGATTAAGTGAAAGATAGTGAAAGAAAATTTGAATGAGAGCAAAGACAGACTTTGAAAAAATAAATGGGGTTGGTTTGCCAAGCCAGGAATCAAACCTGGATCTCCCTGATAACATGTCAGGAGCTCTACCAGTTAAGCTACCGGGCCCCTTCCACCATCACTTTAACTCAGTCCATTCTTATATTCAGCTTTACTAGTATTCAAGTTCGATGGATATCCATCGAACTTATTGGAAGAAAGAATATCTTTCGAAAATAAGGGAAGATGAAAGCGTCCATCTATGGGCTTGAATCATATCTACTAGTCAATCTGACCAAAATGGCATGAACAACAACATTCTATATATACAACAGGTCATGAAAATATCTTTACAATTACCAAGGATAATGCCGCAATAATTACTACATTACCATCATAGTTCGTAACTTGGAAAAATAAAGAGAAGGGAGAGTGAGTAAGAATTGAGAGTATAAGAATGGACTGAGAAAGAAGAAGAGGAAAGGGGTTTAGGGTTTAGTGGGTAGGGGCGTTAGCGTCGAGTTTTAGTATGACGCTGCGTCGAGTCGCCACATATCCAGGCCAACAATTATGCCTAGAATCCGTAAAAAGGATTCCCCCCCCCCTAAAGGAAAAAAAAAAAAAAAAAAAAAAAAAAACACACACACACCATCGCGGGAATAGTCAGGGAAGCTTCCTAGGACCTTAAAACGTCGAGATCTGATAAAAATTCGATTTTCGACAAACGGGGTAAAACCAATAACTACCCGATTTCTGAAAATTTTCTATTTTCTTAACAGGAAGTTAGAAATGTATTTGTTTAAAAAAAAAGCATGGGGTGCTTTTTAAGAAATTATCAAAATGATAATCCTTCTTTCATATCTGTGAATAAAATATTTATATTTATTTACATGTACCCCACGTTTTTTTTTACAATTAAATACATTTTTTTCTTATTTACACTATTATAAATTTATATTTATTAAAATTTATTTTCTACTTTTTAGTTTGGTTTTCTATAAAAAGCGTGTTTTTTAGTTTTTATAAACTATTATTTTTTATAGATAAAACGATTATGCTAGAGATGAGTCCGATATACTTATATGTAAATAACAAAGTAGATATTGTATTAAACGAGAAGTACATCAGCGAAGGTGAGAATTTTCTTCCGCCAGAGAAAAGAGTGGAAGAGAATGAAGATGAAGATTTAGATTAAAGTAAGCTTTAGCCCAGCGAAGCGGGCTGGGTTCGCTAGTTTATTATAATAGATATTTATGTCATAAGGCCGTGAAGTGGCGGTTTTCTGACAGCGACGATATTTCGATATGAGCTTAAGGTTTGTGGCGGGAAGGATCGAAACGGGCGTAATTTTAACGTCCGAGGCGTAGCTGAGGACGGAAATTTACGCTCGTTTTCGAACATTCGCGTCACAAATATTAAAGCGAATATCGAAAAAAAGTCGTTGTCAAAATCGCCACTAAACGGTCGAATGATATACAATATTTTTTGTTATTATCGCTCCATAAGTTTAACTTTTGAGGGATAGGAGGCAAATAATGACATATTTAAATTTTATGAAGTTTCTCAAGGGCAAAAAAAATTAATTTTATATTAATTATCTTTTTATCAATCTTAAAATCTTGCTCACGTCCAGATAATATAAATAATTTTTTATTAGTATTTATTTATGGCGTTGTTGTTATTTTATAAACATTAGGTCGGCTTCGTAATAAACTGCCAGCAGAGAAATAATTAGCGCCACTCAATAGTAACTAAGACTAAAAATTATCGGTCGGTACGCTAGAATGTGACTTTTTTTTTACAATCTCTCTCAATTTCGTCTGGGTGTACACGAAAAGTTCGTAAAAAAAAGGAGGGGGTAAAATTTCACGGCCTAGGCCGTAAGAAAAAGACGGTATAGTAGAGTCTCTAGAGAAGAGTCCCTCTACGGACGCCACCCAGCGCTCAGAAGTTGAACTTCTGGAGCGAGTATAACAAAAAATTAATTTTTACATTATATTTATGATAACCTGATTTGATACGTTATGTACTTCATAGAATCATTGTCACATAAGATAGCAGCACAGCAGACGAGAACTTCAAGGCTCACGGATATCACCAAAGGTAAGCAGAATTGAGCATTTTTAGTAGTTGGATGGGTGTCCGCTGGTGTTATAACCGTAAAATTATATGTAAAAATTTGTTTTGTATTTTAATTGGTTACAGAGAATTGTGTACGACCATATCAAGTACTACATCCATAAAAGTAACCAAATAATTACTTAGAAGTAATCTATTCTATCTATTTCTATATATATATAAAAGAGGATGTTTGTATATGTCGTAGTCTTTTAGCAAAATTCGTCACTTCATGAAAAACCTAGGCATTTTCAGAAACGTTGATGTTTTGTGAAAAATTTTCAAGTTGCATTTCCCGCCTAGGTAGTTCATGAAATGACCACTCGACGCTGGCGCTTGATGATAAATCACAATATACGTTATCTGACGGATTACATTACACACTTGTATTTTTCATGAAAAGACTAGCTCGTGCAATAAACGTGCAATAATCCAAACGTAATCAAGTATTTGCTAAATTAATAAATAAAAATGGAATGCATATCAGTAAATGAAGAAATTTTCAAAGAAAAGTATCGCAAATACTATGAGAAGCAACCCAAAAATTTGGAATTTTTTTTATATCCCTTAATTTTTGTGACTAGTGTATAATAACATATAAAGTCATAATTATAACTATAGAAAATACAAGTTTGCGATCAAAAACAACAATTTTAAAATGATTTTCTCTTCTTTTTCTTAATTTTGATATTATTTTCAGGTTATCCACATTTACAATATTGTATTGAGCATATGCTCAAGCTTTGTGTTTTATTTTGTTCGCCGATGTTGAGATGAACCCGATATTTTTTGTATGCATCACAAAGTGGATGTTACACTAATATAACTGATATGTTTATGAGTTTGGTTAACAATTTTCACCCGCTAGAGAGAAAAAGCTTGAAGAAAATGAACTCGAAGATGAATAATGGTTGACATATTGCGATAATAGAATTAATTAATTACAATGTACTGAAATATGTACTTTATTTAATAAACTAAGCTTTAGCCCAGCAAAGCGGGCTGGGTTTGCTAGTAATATATAATTAAATATTGTTATATATAATTGTTTATATAATTACATATAGTTATATATAATTATATATAGTTACATATGATTATATATAAATATATATGATTATATATAATTAGACCTGGCCAATTTTTTGATCCAATCATACATAAATCATTATGCATGATTATATATGATTAGACAAACATTTTTTTCATCGGGTACACAATAAATAAATAATCGAATCGTAACTAGCGAAAAATTCTTAACTATTAGAGACTAACTCAGTCAGCTTGTAATAAATTAATTATCGTCGAAAAATATGAAACCTTGAAATGACATACAAGTTCAGACCAAGACCCTTCTAATGATACGAAATTCAACTAAAAAACTTCATTTTATTATATAAATCCGCTGGAGAAAAAATATGATATTTCTTGTTTTCTGACGTAATAAATTTATAATCATAATCATAAGCAATGAATGAACCGTAATGTTTGTTTCTTAAATTTGTGAAAAGTATCTAAGAATACAATATCATAATTCGTAATTCACAGTGTTGTAAATGAATAAATAATACCGATAAAATGGTTGTTATTTTAAAGATAAAGCTCTTCATAATTTGACCCTGTATATACTAGCACCCTATTTTAAGGGATCTCGGTCGTCATCCTCGAGGGGTTTCGCTCCAACTCCGGAAAGTCGGCCATCTGCTGTGTATACAGCAAATGGAAGATGGATCGTTTGTCTCAACTGTACTCTATATTTCTAAGCTTTCTTTTCTCATTCTTTTATTTATTCCTTTCTTTATTCTTCTTTCTTTTATATTTTATTTTTCTTACTACTCTTTTACTAAATTTATGTATGTGATGTGTATATACATATACATATAAGACTTGAGAAAATGTTGCCAGCTGACTGCAGCTATTGTTTTCTGCGGCAAAAAAAAAATTTTTAATTATTAGCTAAAAATAACTGCTTTAATTTGAACATTCAGTGAAATCATAAAAATGAATGAATTAATTTATTTTAAGTAACAATTTCTATCAATAATTTAAAAATTAAAAGCTTCTTCGGTCAAAATTAAGGACATGAATTTTCACATTTTTAATTATATAGATGCACCCTTTTTAGACTCTTTGTATTTTATTTTATGTAAAAAGTATAAAAGAGTTTTACTGTAATGAATGAGAAACCGGAACTTTTACTATGATACTTTGAAGACATCGAAACGTGAGTAAGAACATTTTTAATAGCCTGACATACAAAAAAATAAATAAACTGTTTTTGTTGATGACTTATGTATAATTACGAAGCTGCATATTTTTCGCATTTTTATCAAAATTAGTTCAGCATTTTGTACAGTTACATACCGATACTCACATTATAAGATATCGTAACTCACTAAATTTGACCGTCTTCTTTAAAAAATGAATTTATAACAATATTATGCACTTCATGTAAAACATTTCGAAGTAAAATTGTTAAATACCGAAAATATCCGAAAATACCGAATCTCATTTAAAGACTGTAAACAATGGACCGTTCTCATTGTCTGCTGTTAAATTTTGTAAAAGTAAGTTACGACATCTTAGAAGGTGGGCATTGATATATATTTGCAAAGCTACGTTTTACATTTAAAAATTAACTATACTAGTTGACCCGTGCCAATCTATACTAATATATAAATCTATAGAGTTTTTTACGGTTGTTCCGTTAAAATTATTAAACTATACATCCGATTGAGTTGAAATTTCGCATCCATGTAGAGGATACATTGACTTAATGGATAGGCTAACTTTTTTATCCATGTTGAATCTCCGAAGTGTATAGCGGGGGCGTTTATGATTAGAAAAATCATAAAAAACTAAATTTTTAATTTTAACTTTTTTAGACATGAAATTTAAAGAGAATTGTTTTGGGCTATGTTGAGAACAAACAAACATATATTAAATGAAGTTTGAATCCCAAAATCGGTTACAGGGGCGCTAATGAAAAAAAATGAAAATTTTAAACTAAAACTCCCACAGACTTATAATTTAATAAAAATTTCGTATTTGTTGAATAAAGGTTTTGTACTATCAGATTTCGAAAAATTTTAGCCCCAGAGGAGATTGTAGGGGTGTTAAAAATTTGTAAAATTTTTGTCTTTCTTCTGTTATCTATATAAATAAAAATAGAATGCCACATGTATGTCCATACATCATTCGAGAACGGCTGAACCGATTGGGCTAATTTATTTTTGTTGTCTTCAACATTGTCAGGAGAATGTTTGTATGTAAAAAAATTTCAAAAAAATCCTCCTCCATAGGGGATTGCGGGAGCGTTAACAATGAATAATTCCCGTTTTCAAACTATAGCTCCTATAGACCTCAAATTTGATAGAAATCTCCTGTAAGAAATATAGAAATAATCTATAAACGATTTTTACGATAGCTCACTCCACAGGGAGTTGCAGAGGTGGATATTAACAATAAAAATTTGCAATTTTCAAATTATAGATTGATCCTACAGAAGGCAAATTTAGTTGAGTCTTCCATATGTTTTGCGGAAGTGATCTAAGAGCGGATTTTATTGTAACCCACCCTCAATAAGGATTGCGGGGGTGGATGTTAAAATGTTAAATTTCTGTTTCTAAACTGTAACTTCTACAGACTCCAAATTTGGTAGAAATCTTCGTGTATGATGTTAAGTTCAGCTAAGAATGGATTTTATCAAATTCTAGCCCCAAAAGGGATTGCGGGGGCGTTAGCAATGAAAACCTATCATTTCCAAACATCAGTTTCTATGGACTCGAAGTTTAGTAGGAATCTTTCATTTATAAAGTAGAAATCATCTCGAATCTTACGAAATTCCTCCCCCACATAAGAGTGCGGGGGTATGAATTGTCAAAAAATGCATATTCTTCAAATACAGTTTCTACAGATGAATCGTTTACTTGAGAAAACCCATAAGTCATAGGAATTTTCATATGACTTATAGAATTTCTCAAATCAACGATTAAGATATAAAATTTGAAAGAATCTCAAGAGAAACAGCAAATTAGAGGGTTGGCCTCCAAGGTCAACCGATTTAAATATCTTTTTTTCTCAATGATTAGATTTCAACTAAAAACGAATTTCGTGATAATTGACTTTATATATAGGCTGTGCCAGAGTGGTGAGTCGAATGTAAAAAAATGTTTTCGTTTATTAACTAGGACTTCTTGAGACATGAAATTTAGGACATATCGATTAACTTCAATAACATTTCATAAAAATTTCCTTACAACAATCGTTTCTTTGGCAGCGGGGAAAAAGTCATTGTAAGGTTTATAAAACTTAACATTACATGTAGTTATTCAGTCAACGGACTAAGAATTTTACATTCATGTTATTTTTGCTGATCACATAAACAATTAATTGTTCTTATTACGGGATTGCGGAAAAGTGACAAATTAAAATGAATGCATTTTTCAAACACTTGATATGTGAAATAGAAATTGAGCTACTTATTTTAATAGAATTCGCAAAGATCATGTACAATTAATTTTCTATACAAAATTTTATATAAAAAAAATTGATGCCACGCAGAAAATTTTAATTAACAGTAAAATTTGTCGCACTTTAAGCTAGGCAGATTTTAACTTCACTTATGAGACCTGCAACTACGTTGACTAAAACTTTCAATGCTCATTTCAAATTTTTTTCTTCGTGTCAATTATTATTTAGAAATGACCTTTAAGAAATATCTCGTTAACTGTTGACATTTTTAAAGATATAAGCTCATTCCGATGTTACAGTCATCAAGAGCTTTCATTTGAGTACCCACATGCATTTTTGATATATTTTTCATATATATATATATATATATATATATATATATATATATATATATATGTGGGTACTCAAATGAAAGGTCTCGATGAGTGTAAGGTAATGACATTAAATTTCACTAAGAAAAACCGATTTTATCATAGGACTGTCCTGGAGACAAAATTTTTGTTATTCTCTTAATAATATATAGATATACTTTTTTCAATACTCATTCTTATGTCAAACATTAGAATGTTATTATATTTTTACTCTAAAATCGAAAAAGTGTAGTTTTTTATACTTCCTGTTTATTTTTTTTATGATTGCAATCATGATGATTTTAACTATCTCCGATGATAAAAGTTACCATCTAGATGATAAATCGTATCATCATAATTGTGGGAATCAATATATACTGATTGTACTAATTACAATCGCCGGACAGTTGCATTTATCATCTTAACTTTGTAAAGGTTAATAACCATCCTGGATAGTAGAAACTACAAAATAGGGATGGTTACCGTTAATATAAAATTCTCTCCGTGTAGAATTTGATTTATTTTGTTCTAAATTTCATCTGATTGCACAAGGACAGTACGGAAAAGAAGGGGGACGTAAACTTTACGGCCTAGGCCGCGGAAAAAAGGCGGTATGGTAGAGTCTCTAGAAATGAGTATCTTTTCGGACGTCACCCAGCGCTTAAAAGTTGAACTTTTGGAGCGAGTATAACAAAAACGTAATTTTATAAAGCGCTCAGCGAAGCGGGCGAGTAACAGCTAGTATTTTATATAATATCATAATCAAATAACAAATGTTCATTCAACGATGTGGAAATAAGACTGATATTTATTAGCTCACTGTAAAAGATGGGGAGGAGCAACGGATTTTTAAGCCATTTAATCCTTTTGAAGTGAAATTCACTCAGAGAAAAATTTTTTTTTATATTATGAATTAAAAAAAATTAGGAAAACGGTTGACCCTGAAGGCCATTCCTGCAACTTCCGCTACTTTCGTAATTAAGCGCTCAAAATTGCACTTATTACGTTTTTGAGCTCAAAGAGCTCAAAAATATAATTGTCGTGTAGTTTTGAGCTCTCCGAGCTCAAAAGTCTGATGAAAGTTTAATAAAACATTATTTTTTGAATTTTCAAACCGCAATAACTTTTGAATGAATGAACCGATTTTCACGCGGTTGGCGGCATTCGACGCAGTTTTTTAAATTCTATCATACATTTTTAAACACAAATTGATAAGACCGAAAGTTTCGGTGTAATTCGAAAAAAATACTTTTTTTCGATTTCTTTCGTCAACGATAACTCACGAACGAATCAATCGATTTTGACCAGATTGGTGGCGATCGACGTGATTTTTTGATGTTAAGAGCTGATTAGTTTTTGGAATTGATCGGTCGAGCCATTTGAAAGTTATTAAAAAAAAACCACATTTGGAAAAATTTTTTTTCGCAGTTTTTTTAAGATTTCTCAAAATCTGTCGATCCGAATCGGTCCAACTTGTATTCAAAATCTAAGTTTCGTTGAACCCTTTCGATTGCCACCTATTTCGTTCAAATCGGTCTAGCTGTTCAAAAGTTATGAGAGGTTTACATACATACATACACACACACACACACACATACATACATACATATACATACAGACATACAGACACCATCACGGGAATAGTCAGGGAAGCTTTCTAGGACCTCAAAACGTCGAGATTTGATGAAAACTCTATTTTTGAAAAACCGGGTGAAAACAATAACTTCCCGATTTTTGAAAATTTTCAATTTTCTTAGCGGGAAAAACTAAGAAAACGGTTGACCCTGAAGGCCATCCCTGCAACTTCCCGCTAATTCCATACCTAAGATGCTTAAAATTGCACTTATGACGTTTTTAAGCTCTTCCAGCTCAAAATTACAATTTATGTGTTATTTTCAGCTCTCCAAGCTCAAAAAGTTAGCTGATCTACGCTTTTGAGCTCTTCGAGCTCAAAAGCTTACTAGAGATTTAATAAAGCACTATTCTTAAAATTTTCAAACTGCAATTACTTTTGAAAGAATAAACCGATTTTCACGCAGTTGGCAGTATTCGGCGCAGTTTTTCAAATCCTATCATCCTATGATTTACTTTTAAATACAAATTGATCAGAGCGAAAATTTTAGAGAAATTTGAAAAATTCACTTTTTTCGAATTTGTTCGACAACGATAACTCACGAACCAATCAACTGATTTCGACGTTCTTGGATACGCGTTGAATTGTTTTTCTAAAAAGTTTTTTTTATCAATTTTTCAATTTAATCAAATTTTTTTTAGACACATAAAATTTATCAAAACATTTTTTTTTATTTTTTGCTTATTTGAATTTTTAAGCTTGGTAAATAATTAGAAGAGCTTTAACCGTAACAAAAAAAACTTTAAGAAATAAGAAGCTTGTATAAAAAAAATTTTCTGCATTAATGTAGTTTTACATTAAATTCAACATAAATCCTTATGACAATTTCAAAGAAAAGTAAGTCGACTATCAAATTGATCTGTCAAGTTTGTTCATCAAAGAAAATACGAGTGAATAAATTCATAAAAAACAGCATGCATACCAACAAAGACAATTTTAATAGGGAGGAAATCTTGAAGCTGAATTTTTTTCTGAAATTCTTGCTCGATATTTCAGTTTTTTAAAATCTCGTGATTGAACTGCTCGGTAGCATACACATATATATTGACTATTGTGCCGATATTTCATGATATGATATCAATATCAAGGAATATGTGATGCGCAAAGAGAATAAAGAGAGTTGTATATAATAGCAGTTAAATCCAACTCGAGTCATTGAAGTTTTCCGATAGTAGAGACTAATCGTTGCTTTTATTCCGGCACTTGATCATCTATTGTGCATGCTATTTTCCACCAGATAAAATAATTCTCGGTCCTCGATATTTATGTGAATCAAATGGCTGGCCAACTCCTATTTTCCTCATTTCTATAAATATATAAGAGGAAAATAGTTTTAATTTGAACAAAATAAAAATATCTAAATAAGAATATAATCACGAATAAAACAAAGTTAGTTCACTAATCCGCAAAATGACGTCTTACACCGGATTTATTTTAAAATATAATCCTCTAAGGACCTTTTTTATACTTTCACGAAAACTACATTCGGCTACAGAATAACAAGATAAAAAGGCTTAAAGTTTTAAAAAAGGATTTCACCTTTCGAAACTTTTAAATCTTGAATATTTTTCTTTATTTTTTATCCCTCGTTGTTGGTAAAAGTTATTATCATTCATGTTATTATTTTGTTTATGTAGAAAATGCCCAAAAATGAGAAATTAACAAATTTTTTTTCCCAAAATGATAATTGGCTTAATTTTTAAGAAATCGAATTTTATAAAGATTTTTAGGCTTCAAAAATTTCAAATTGAAATTTTGATACAACATTTGAAGGTTATCATTTTTTATACGTTATATTGATATGATTACTTTGTAATCTATAGAAGCAATTATAAAAAATTACTTATTTCGTTCTATTTAAAAAAATTTCATCCTTAAAAAAAAAAATTGTCGATACGTAAAAGTTGGACGTTTGGAAAAAGTTTTTTTTTATATTGCTCTACTTTCTATTCACAACATGGAAAAAATATAGTCAATGTCCGAAAATTCATTCATCACTTTAAAACTTTTGATCAAAAGTCAAAATTTTTCTTTGGGAAATTTTCAAATCCAAAAATCTTTACGATATTTTATTTATTTCTATCATTAATCTGTCGAAGAGTGAATAATGTTAAACAAATATAAAAAAAAAAAAATGGTAAATTATCAAAAAATTTTGTACGCCAATTAACGATAGAAATTTTTTTTAATGTAAAAATTTTATCAATTATAATGTTAAAATGTTTATGGCTAAAAATAAATGAAGTTCTACTTCTACACAATTACTTTATTATTATTATTTTTTTTTAATATTTCGTGTGAGGTCTAGCACACCTCTTAAATTTTGATCAGTATCAAAAAATTATATTTTCACCAATAAACTGCCTTCATAAAAATAAACAGACGGTATAAATGAAATATCAAAAACTTAACGATCTCCGAATAAATAAAATATTTTATTCGTGTCTATAAACGAACATGATAAGGCCAAAACAAACAAGTTCCTGGTCATAACGTAATTTATGAGCGAAAGAACCGGCATTAATTTTAATTTAGTTTTCTACGAACTGGCGGGGCGAACGGAAAAATAAACAACTTTAAAATGTAACAGCTATTAAAAAAATACTGCCTTCAATTACCGAGTCACAAGTTTTATTTTTATGGGTCGAAGTCAAGATGAAGTGAGCAATAAAGTGAAAATTTTTCTAGTGAATTGAAAATTCTAATTTTACAAAAAGAAATTGAGTGAAAGCCTTCGTTAGGAAATTTGAGAAGAATGACAAAGTTTTGAAACGTACTGAGAATTTGAATAAACCATATCATGCAAGCTCTTAGAGCGAATCTAGTATTAAAGCAGCCAACGAATAATAAAATTAAAGCCATTTCGAAAGCTAATGGCTGTTACATTTACAGTATTATCTGTGCCAGGAAGCAAGGGGAATAGTCTGCCTGATTATTGAGAAGAGAAGAGACTCGCAATGGGTGGGTACATTAAAACATATATGAGCCAGTAGATCCGATCGATACAAGAAGGAATATACTTTCGAAGATACCAGGTAGCTCTTTGAATATTCCATATCGCAAAAGACTCGGCTTTATACTGTCGTTCTTGCGTTTCCGATAATCGCTTCGTTCCTAATAAAAAAAAACCTGAAAGGCTAAATTTTAAGATCTTTTTTTTAATTCAATTTTTTATTAGCTGCCTTGGGTTATCTCATTATCGATTTTTACCAAGTCTGTTGATAATGGAACGTTTTTTGGATTACGATGTTTTCATTTTCAAAAGGAATATTGTATTGCTATAGATTATGTTTACGCTATAAATAAAATCTTACTAAAAAAAAATGTTATTTTGAAAATTTTTCACTCGTTATGAATTATTAACTTCAATAAATTGATTCAAAAAATTCACGAATAGAACAAAAAAAGTGATTGAGATTATTAATCATACATTGAGAATGTTCTTATCCAATTACCCCCAATATATGTTTTCATACAGTAGCGCTCAGAAGTATTTTGACAATTACGTTTAACGGTTTAATTAAAAATAAATATGAAAAACAATATCCATTTATTTATTTTTTTAACAGCTTTTAAATAATCTACAGAATAGTGTCAAAGTGTTCCTTGTTCATAACAAAAGAAAGTTTAATTTTTAAATATTAGGAAAATGGTGGCTCCAAAGTATTTTGACATTATTGAAAAAAACTAACGCATAATGTTGTCAAAGTACTTTTGAGCGCTACTGTATATGCAAAAATTTATGAAAACACATAAACGAAGATATTAAAAAATTCAAACGTCATATAGGGTCATGTGGGACAAGTGTGCGCAGTGAGTAAGAGTACGCAAACCCATTCATTTAAGACCCAAATACATGGGATTGCGCACTCTTACCTGCTGCGCACGTTATGACTCTGCATAAATTTTATATTTTTTTTTGCCGAAAACGTATATAAACAATTTTTTAAATACTATATATTTTTACATATGTTAGGTATTACCCGTTTATGTATGAAAAAACTTTGAAATTTTCTGAAAAACGGTAAGAGGTAAATGATTCATTGAAGCTGTTAACTTTCCGGATTTAGTCCTTTTTTGATAGGAATAATTCGAATTTTTTTCGCACATATGAACGGATTTATTCGGCATACATAAAAACATATAGGCAGGCATAGGAAAATTGTTTCTATACGTTTTCGAGGAAAAAAAAAATATAAATTAGATATGACATATAAATTTTAATACCTTTACTTATGTTTTCTCATGCGATTACGTATGTGTTTTTAGACAATTTTTTTGTGGGGATAATAAATTTTTTTTTCA
This sequence comes from Cotesia congregata, assembly GCA_905319865.3. Lineage (NCBI taxonomy): Eukaryota > Metazoa > Arthropoda > Insecta > Hymenoptera > Braconidae > Cotesia > Cotesia congregata. The sequence goes on along the minus strand of CAJNRD030001117.1, from coordinate 7,733,621 downwards.
GTATTAGTTTATTAGAGAAATTTAACATTTTCATAGTATTCGACAATTTATTAAAATATTCAATAGCTACATAACAAGCATTCTTAGTATGGATAGTTTTGTTAATTTTAGGAAGTACGCTGACAAAAAAGTTAACTTAATTCAAGGGAAAAAAATTTTTAATTAAAAATACCATTTTGGAGAAAACGAGTTGAGTAAAAAATTTTATCTCTTGAATTAAGTTAATTTTTTTTATCATAATACTAACAATTTAGACCTTAGATTGATTACCCGATCTGAAAAATACTTTTACAGTCTTGATAGTAGAAAGTTGGAGCATTGACAATATATGTATCTCTTATTACTATAAATGCATTGTATCCGCATTGTTAAGGCGCATTTTATTTATTCGTATATTTTCATATATTACTTTAAAATTTTAATGATATTGTTTTATTTATCTTAGAAATTTTTTTATATTTCTATCTATAATATTTATACAAGTTTTCTCGTGAGGGATACTGAAACAAAATCAAAGCAATAGTTATTAATTACAACAAATTACTTTCTTTCACGAACAACTTAATTGCAAATTGACATTTCAAAACTTTTATTTCAGTGACAACTGATTAAGAAATAACCTCAGAACTGTATTTCTTTTTGGTCGTGTTGATATTTGTTGAACAATTTATTCTAACGCCTCCCTGTATCCATAATAATAAATATATCTATACATACAAAGAAATGTTTACTCGTGTGTATAGTGGGGCTTATTCCAAGGTTTACACGCAATTTTATTTATGTTCTATAAACACGCAAATACCTTGAGTGTAACGGTTGTGTTGCGTGATACGAGGGCCTTTGATAGATCGTGAAAAGGCTCAAAAAATTTTCTGAAAGGAATGTGCGCAAGTGATACGATTCTGTAGTCCTCTTTATTTCATTTAAGTTTTTTTTTATCCCGAGATAACATTCTTTGGTAAAATCCACAGGAAGATTATCTGGCTGGTGTCCAAGATCAAAAGCACTTCATGTAAGCTCGATTCGTTTCGTTTATCGGGAGATAAAAATTATTAGTTGGCACATTTTATCTCTGAGCAGTGATTCTCACAAACAATCTCTTTTAAGCGCTTAATGCTCTATAATCTAATGAAATTACCAAAAAATGAGAGTAATGATAATAATTTTACAATGTGAAAAATTGTTCGTGAATTTTAGATAAATTTAGCTCACTACAGTTTTGTACGCCTCATTACGCGGAGCTTTTTTGATTTTTAAAACTTTATTTATGCGTAAAATTGACTCGCTCTACATTTAACATCTCGTAAATGTATGTTTCATGTATTTCCGCCAGAGTGAGTTGTTTTTGAACAACTATTTTTTTTCGCTCCTTCTACTAAATATTGTTCTAAATATTAGAAAAAAATATTCCCTGTAAATTTGAGCCCTTGATTTTAATTTTAAGTAATTTTACAGTTTATTCATTTAAAATACATAGGAAATTGAAGATTTTTCCAACTTTTTATAACTTAGCCGCATTTGATTGTACTGCAATATACTATAAAGTGCAATTTGTAGTCAATAAGAAATTCTTCAGTATTTGCAACTGATTGACGTTAACTCATATATTTTAGTATGACATCGCACAAAAGTTAAATTTCTACAAAATAATAATCTTGTTTTTTGCATTTTCCGGTGGAACAGTTAAAGTGAAAGATATATTAATTTAAATTTTTTGGTAGAAAATTTAATTTCCTACAAAAAAGTTCCTATGTAGTAGACCGTTTAAAAGAGTAAGAGCATTTTATAATATTATTTGAGAAATATCGATTGAGTCGTAAGTTTTATTAATTTCTGAAGTAAATGTGTTAAATGTTCTATATAGTTTAAACAATGGTTTTAAATGCTTTAATCCTCGGAACCTTTTTTGTAGAATATTGAATTTTTTACAAAGAAATTAAGTTTAGTTTTTCTCTGATTTTAACTCTTCCACCGCAAGATGCAAAAGACAAGATTATTTGGTAGAAATTTAACTTTGGTGACATATATGTTTATACCTAAATATATGAGTGGACGTTAATCTGCTGTAAGTATTTTAAAAAATCTCTTGTTGTACTCAAATTGTGCTTTAGTCTATTGCAGTAGCATTAAATGTTTTTAAGTTATAGGAAATTGAAAAAAATCCTAATTTTTTTTTTTTGTATTTTAAATGGAAAAACTTTAAATTAAAAAAAAATATATAGAATTAAAATTGAAGACTCCAAATTCCAGGGATTACTTACGGTGGATTGAATAATATTTTACTGAAGGAGCAAAAAAAATAGTTCAAAATGAATCACCCTGATGAACATATGTGATCATATCAGAAAACTTTTCACGAAATGCGCAAATTGATTTGCTCCACATTTAATCTGCGAGGCTGTGATAATGTTAAATATTAAATATTAAATATTGAAAGTAGTTAAATATGAATGTCAGCAAATTTCCGTGTGCTGTATCACGAATCCAGATATCTCACGTTCCCTGGTAGATAATGTGACAGCATTTATGGTCGGTATACGCATGCACTCATGAGATCTCCCACGTCCCGGTAGTAATTCTCTTGGAACGGACATTTATATCCACTGAAAGGTGAGCAAAGCAAACTATATATTTTGTGGTGCTCAAAAATAAATAATTATACTTATACAGGGCTGCCATAAATAGTAGTGTCTCTGCAGGAGATACTTTAAAATATACCTTTTTTGCTGGTGATTCACGTTTTATCTCCGGGAAAGGTTGTTTGATAAAATGCTTTTTTTCCATTTTAATGAAAAACATTTGATGGAAAAATTATAACTAAAATAAAGTTCAAGGTGGACATTTCAGTGAAAGTTTATAATTTAAAATTAAACTTCCAACAAATCTAGTTTATAAGCAGTAAAGTGTTTTTACGACAAACGGTAATAATAAATTATCTTTAATTGCTGACGTCACGGAATATTCCAATCGATGACACATTTAAAGACAGTTACGTCAATAGATTTTTTTTATTTTTTGTTTCGGGTGAATTTGAGCGCATAAATTTATATCAGCGGAATAAATTGTTTTTTGGGCGAGCCAAATAAATACTCCTAATTAAAACATTAACAATAAATACCTGTCATAACTTTGAATATTTATTAATTTATTAAAAACTTTCATAAAAAATAGTGTCGTAATAAAAATAATCCATATTTATGTAAATGAATAAATAAATAAATAGGACACTGGCATAGTAGGTTAATTTGGTTACAAATAACAATTAGATAGCATACTCAAGCGAGACCTCCAGCGGAAATTAGAGATGCAAATGCGAAGCGTAGAGTCTCGGTATGGCATGAACTTTTAAATGAACTTGTCTATGTTCATCTACTGTCGGATTTTTTGTTTATTCTAAATGTTGCTCTGCAAGTTTATGTTTTTGGTTTGCGCTATTAATCCATTTTATAAAAAAAAAATTATTTCGCAGTGTTGCCACTTCAGAGCAGAGACTTGCTAAAGTTGACGTAAACTAATGTACTTGCAGATTTAATAATTAAATTGTATATTTGTTTGTTTATGTGAGTTGATTGAAACTGTATTTGGATGCACATCAATCGATATTTATTATATTCGTTGTGTGTTTTATTGACGGATTAAATCAGTGAAATGGAATTAATTCACGTTTGGCAATGTTCAATGTTCAATTATACACTCTATGCAGTCAGAATAACTGAAGGATGATAACATCGTACATACACGGATATTATATGTGATTCTGCGGATATTAACTTCTCAGTTAACTCACGATTATCATCATTATGATGATGCTGATTGGCTATCCTGTCATTATATCGAAATCGAAGACCATTGAATAAGATACAATTTTAGTGTAATATCGAGAACTATTTTGAAATTCAATTGCGACCAACTGTCATTTTATTTTTTTTTTATTTTTATCTTTAATAAAATTTCCTATTAACTTTTCTCTCATTCGTGTCGGAACTGCCATTTAATTTCGCTGAGAAATTTTTTTTTTGTAATGGAACAATTTATGATGAACATAAAAAATTCCGTGGGAACAACAATAAAATTGCTTAATTACGTTCATGTTAGCTATTTAAAATTTATCTTTCACTCTCTAAGTACCGTGAAGTTGAATGTTTTTTATTTTCAAAAATAAACCCGTTAAATTTAATTACGAACTATTCTTCAAAGATTTTTATTTTAAAAACCAACAATGTGCTTCGACTTTTATTTTTCAAAGTCCAATTTCAGCTATACAAATTTAAAAAATTAGAAATTTTTTCTTACAGAATTATTTATCATCTTATAACAAATATTTGAATTTTAATAGTTTATTTTATAGCTTAATTAGATTTAGAGATATTCGCTGTTGAAACTTAAAACATAAAATTACAACTGCGCATGCGTGAAGTCAGTTCAGCGAGGCGGAAAAGCAAGAGCACGCTATACTAACTCTCAGCGGGCTAGCGGAACTGTCTCCGCGCTTGCGCGTTAGTAACTTCTACTTCAATTGATAATAAATTAATTATCATTTGATCTAATTGAGATATCGACAAACTTTTTCAACAGTATATGTTCGCTTTAGAATAATAAACAATTCCGTGAAAAAAAAACTTTTGCTAATCGGCGACGTTAGCCGAGTGGTCAAAGGCGCACACAGAAAAAAAAATTAACTTGAATCAAGAGAAAAACTCTTAAACCAAGAAAATAATTTTGAAGAGTTTCATTATCTTGAATCAAGACAAAAAATTAGAAAAACGGTTCACCCTAAAGGCCATCCCTGCAACTTCCCGCTTATTTTGTACTTAAACGCTTCAAACTACACATTACGTTTTTGAGCTCTTCGAGCTCAAAAATATTGTTTTTGTGTCAATTTGAGCTCTTCGAGCTCAAAACTCTAATAGCAGTTTAAAGACACAATTTTTTGAATTTTCAAACGGCAATAACTTTCGAATGACCCGGGGAAAAAAAATTATATAAAATTATATTTAATTATATATAATTTGATCTAATTTTACATAAAAATATATAAAATTTAATATAATTATGTATAATTTTATATAATTTTGTATAAATATATAAATTTATATATAATTATATATAATGTTATCTTCCCGGAGAAAAAAATTTTATATAATAAGATATAATTATACAAAATTATATAAAAATATGTATAATTTTGTATAATTATATATAATTTTATCTAATTATACATAATTGTTAACTTAAAATTTTATATAAATATATATAATTATGTAAAATTATGTATCATTTTATATATTTTTGTATAATTATATATAATTTTATCTACCAGGGAAAAAAATTTTATATAATAAGATATAGTTATATAAAATTATATATAATTATACAAAACTATTTAAAATTATGTATAATTTTATATAATCTATACTAAATATTATGAAAAGGAAAGATTTGATTGTTTGTTTGTTTGTTGGTTTGCATTGAATAGGCTCCGAAACTACTGAACTGATTTAAAAAATTCTTTCACTGTTGGAAAGCTACACTATCCTCGGGTGAGATAGGCTATCTTATATTAATTTAAAACATTTTTCTATTTGTTCATTAATTTAAAAAATAGAGTGCTCCAAAGCTACACCAAAGATACAGTTGATAACGCATTTGAGAAATCTAATGTAATTTTTCAATTATAAAATACTTTAATATAATCAGCGTTAAAGTTTTTTTTGGATAAATTTTTACTTATTTTGCAAAATGTTGAAAAAATCAATTGTAAAGGACTTTAATTGTTAATAAAATGTGACCAAAGTATCCCACTACGATCTGACTTACGTTATATGATCATGAGGGCAAAGTAGTTCCTAATAATTTGACCTGCTGTTATATACATAGTACACAGTAAAATAAAAAGCAAACCTTCTTTGTTAAATTTTCCAAATACTAGTTAACGTAAAAAATCAGTCGAATGGTCCAAAAAAGATAGTCAATTTTACGTGGGTTTACTCGATTAAATAGCATTACCTTCAATTGTACTCGGGAGGTTGTTTCTAGATAGTTCAACAGAATATTATAAAATTTCAGAACAAACTGAATGACGATCATTATTTGTTAATTAATAATAGGCAATTGAAAAAATGCTAATTAAGTAAATTCTTCTTTCGAGCTAATTGATTTTAGATTTTCAAGGTGCAGAAATGAATTGTAGAGCTTAAAAAAAAACGGTAATGTTTTTTTTTTTAAATTAGAAATTTTCAGTGCCCATCCACATGCTTCCTAATCTAAGCTTTATAAATTAGTGTAATACATTGTTTAGTGATTTTCTTATTTGATACATATCGATATATATGTCGACATTCTTAGGCTTGAACAATAGTAAGTAAGTAAAGTTTCCCGTTTGACCATTGCAATCAGGAATCATAGCTATTTATTTGCAAGTTGTGACTAACGGCGAACTTCAAAGACATTCATCTATATATTTTAAAACATCCACGTCCGACTAATAGCAGAAAAATTATAAACAATTCAAATTTAAGCCTAGTTTTATAAAGAAATGATTTAACTATCGGGAAAATATTCGGATCGCCTTGAAATTTTAACAGCTCACTCCTTAAATAGGATGATTTATATATAATCATATAAAATTATATATAATTTTTTATATAATTATATATAATTTCATATAATTATATATAATTTTATATAATTATATATGGCCAAAACTCATACATAATTATATATAATGATTTATATAAAATTATATATAATTTTTTTTTCCCCGGGTACTTAGTATGAATGATTGCAAAAACTATCCAAATTTTCAACTGAACCATCCAGATAGTTACATTTACCATCTGGATAATAATTATTACCATCTGGCTGGTAACTTAAAGATGGTAAACTTAATCATAATATATGTTAACCGCTAAAATCATGTTGATTGTAAATTCTACAATCATGATGGTAATTATTACCATCACAGCTAGTAATATGATTAGTCAATACGTGACTACTGTATATTATATATATTTATAATATATATAAATATATAAAATATATGAAAAATTGATGCGGGTACTCGAATGAAAGGTCTCGATGAGCGTAATGTCTGGGTGAATTTATATCTTTAAAAATGTCAATAGTTTACAAGATACAAGGTTATTTCTTAATTATTGATATTTTTAAAGATGTAAGCTCATCCTGATGTCACACTCATCAAGAGCTTTCATTTGAGTACCTACATGCATTTTTGATATAATTTTGATATATCATATATATAATATATATAAATATATGAAATATATGAAAAATTGATGTGGGTACTCAAATGAAAGGTCTCGATGAGTGTAATGTCGGAGTGAGCTTATATCTTTAAAAATCTCAATAGTTGACAAGATAGCAGTGTCAGTTCTTAATTATTGACATTTTTTAATATATAAGCTCATCCTGATGTCACACTCACCAAGAGCTTTCATTTGAGTACCCACATGCATTTTGATATATTTTTCATATATACATATATAATATATATATGTATGAAAAATTGATGTGGGTACTCAAATGAAGGGTCTCGATGAGTGTAATTTTGGGATGAGCTTATATCTTTAAAAATGTCAATAGTTAACAAGATAAAAGGTCATTTCTTAATTATATGTCTAGGAATGGAGCATTTTCGAATGCAGCCTAAATACTCATCATGATAAAATGACTATCGATGAGAATGATATGAAACCTTGAAAAGGCGGAAATTCAAGTCAAGACCTTTGCAATGACACTAAATTTCACAAAAAAAAACCGATTTTATCATATGACTATCCTGGAGACAAAATTTTTGTTATTCTTTTAATAATATAGATATACTTTTTTCAATACTCACTCTTATGTCAAACATTAGAATGTTATTATATTCTGACTCTAAAACCGAAAAAGTTTAGTTTTTTATACTTCCTTTTTTTTTTTTATGATTGCAATCATGATGATTTTAACTATCTCCGATGATAAAAGTTACCATCTAGATGATAAACCGTATCATCATAATTGTGGGAGTTAATATATACTGATTGTACTAATTACAATCGCCAGATAGTTGCATTTATCATCTTAACTTTGTAAAAGTTAATAACCATCCTGGATAGTAGACGCTACAAAATAGGGATGGTTACCGTTAATATAAAATTCTCTCCGTGTAAAAAATAAAACATATGGCCAACCAAAATGGGTAAATTCGGTGTGAGTGCCAATGAAAATGTTTTAATTACAACTAAACGAAGCAATACCAAGCTTCAATATTGCAAAGGGTTCTTCATTAGAGCTTAATGACAGAGCTGAAAAAAAATAAGTCCTAAAATTGTACATATTTTTAGATTTCTTGACCACACCACCATATTCTGATAATTATTTCCACTAAAGTTTCAAAAAAAATTTAAAAAACGGGTTTTTTCACTAAAATTGATAATTAATTTACTAAGTAGTGTTTTTAATTAGTTCACTAATCATTCTTCTTGCCAGCAGTGTATTTTTTTTAACATTTGTACGAGGATTATGGATTAAAAATACAATTTCTCTTAACGAGATAGGAAACTTGATTTTTAGGCCCCAGTAGAGCTATACCTTAGCGCGCTCGCGCTTAAGGCATGCAAAAAAAAAAGCTTTTACTTCAAATATTTTTACAACCGAATAGTAATTTCACAAATAAAATTTGACAAGTAAAAATTAAATCTTTGTAAAAAATTCTTTGCAATTCATTTATGATAATTTTTATCAGAAAAATCTTTTATTGTATTGAAAATGTTTCTTTATTTCAAATTTAATTTAACACCCCATAAAGAAACTACAAAACTTTTTTTTCGATACTAAAAATAAGATTACAAAACTTATACGCCTAGTTACTCGTAAATTTGAATATTTATACCTTTTTTATCATCAAAGTTATATAAAAAACAAAGACCTCATACATAATACAAATATGTATATATATAAAGAACGTGACCGGGATTCATATAGCGATTTTCGTATCCACAGATTCGGTAGAATCTGGCGCCAAGTTCCGTTCAAATCCGTTGTCAACGGAGCGCCAGACTACCGACTGTGTTTACTGTAAGCAGAACGGTATTTTGAGGTTGCATCTGGCGCCA
>CAJNRD030001117.1:7675161-7712360 GCA_905319865.3 Cotesia congregata | reverse complement strand
ATTCTATTAAATTCTTCTATCAGTGTTCGAAGCATTGGGCCAAGTATCGAACCGGGTTTAAGTCCGTGGTGATTTTTCAAGGCTTGGTTGAAATGTATCGAGACATTGGGCCAACCATCGGACCAGGCCTCGGCCAGTTGTGATCTCCCAAAGCTTGGTTCCAAAATATTGAACCATTGGGCCAAGCCTCGGGCCAGGCTTAGGCCAGTGGTGCACCCCAAGGCTCGGCTTGAGAATATCGAACTATTGGGCCAAGCCTCGGGCCAGGCCTGGGCCACTGGTAACTTACCAAGGCTTGGCAAAGTAACAAATGGTCCAAGGCTGGGCCATTTGTCAGCATTGGTTAACCCTACCTGGGTTTTAAAAAATATAAATTTATTTTACTCGTGAATACAGCTCAGACTGTGCTTGAACTATTGCACTTTCGACTATTGTTCGAAATTACCAGAAAGTGGCGTAGCTAGTCTACTTCTACCAGAGAGTATAGTCGATCTCAAGTATCGTTGGGCTATTTAAAACCAAACTTTAGAAAATATTTATTTTAAAAATACTATTTATTGTGTACTTAGAAAATTATAAATTTATATTACCTTTATAAATTTTATTTTTCCTCTCGATATTTTATTTTAATCATTTAATATTTATACAAACTTTTTTTATACTTTTTGTGCTGCGAGATATAATTTAGCTTATGTTTTTTAAATTCAATTTTATCATAAAATGTTAAAACTAAAGTATAGAAGTTTTAAATGAAAATCCAAAATTAATTATAAACAAAGTTAATTAAACAGGAATTCACAATAATTACCAAAACATAATCAAAATAGAAATTCCATGCCGCATATCATACATAGCTCTTTGTTATTAAATATATTCACGTTTGCATGGTTAATTAATATTAGTTGTTTATGTACCTTGGGCGAGTCACGATATCCCTGCTGCAAATAATTATCACCTAGACCGTATTTGCGCGTGGCTTGCCCATGGTGCTTAAAAAATTTTTCGTCCTATGGCGGACGTATGCGGATTTTTGCGTGCAGGGGAAACTCAATTTGTAAATAAATAGCGTACGACGCCATAACCCTTTCAATAAAAATACATGAAAGTCTTGAAGTTAGTCATAGGTAGAAACTCGCAAAAACCGGGCCACGATTCATTAGTGGTTAAAATTAATTAATTCAAATTTTTAGTAAATATTAAAATGTAATTTTATTGTAATTAATAGTTTAAACGCAGTTATTTTAACATATTTTTTAATAAATCGCAATTTTATAATATTAAAGTAACAGTTCCCCGAGTTAAAAAAATTGAGATCAATGAACTTAACTGCTATACTAAAACAATTGATTTACAAATATTGAGATTATATTGTCTTTTCAGCATATCATGCGCCCGGTGCGCTTTTTAAAATTACAGTTAAAACGTAAGCTAGTCGGCTGTATAGAGATTGGTGACGCATGCGTGGCATTGTCTTGGGCTGTATAAAGTTCTATACAGCCTAGTAGATACTGGCGCGTACGCGTATTATTTACAGATTGAGTATCGTCTGCACGTAAAAACCCCCATACGTCCGCCTAGGACGAAAAAATTGTATTAGATCGTGTAATTCTTCTCACATCAGTTAAAAGATTTAATCTTTTAATACTGTAAAAAACCATTTCTCATCATCACTATTTGTAGTAATCTGTCGATTCAATAATAATCCGCACTCATTACTTAAAATGTGTCTTCTGAGACTTGTACCCCAACCCCATTTGCCTCTGATTGAATATATTTATAACTATTTAATATAACTACACAATCATACCAGATCCTCACTGAAAACAAAAACGGGAGGATTTATTTATAAATACCCCGATGATAAATTATTTCTTTTTAAAGCTTTAGATAGAAAGAAGAATAAGATTAATAGTCCAGTTTATATCCAGATAAACTTGAGATGAATAAAAAAAATCGATTGAAATTGGGGTTGAACAGCTGCTTGTTACGATCAGTGTAAAGTTGGAAGATAAGAGAGTTTGGTCAGACGGGGGCAGGAGAAAAACGGCAGTTCTTTTTTTGTCGGCCCGACGAAAGTTACTTTGTCGTTAGTGTCATCGTGTCAGTAAAAATAGAAATTGAGCACATATGTATATGTGTGTGTATGTGTGTCTCATGTATGAATGAATGAAGATAGATATTATATGATAAGTATAGAAGGAAGGATGGTAGTTTCCGTCAACTTGTGGCGCATTTACTTCTACTATAACTACGATGATTTCAATTTTGTCGCGGAAACCACCGAAAAGTTTTCACTAACATTACGAGAAGAGAATTTATATTCATCCGCCTGACCGTTATTACTTTTCTTGATTAATATCTCAAACTCATGCACTATATTATGCGGTACAGCTTAGAGCTTACCGAAGTTGAAATGAGGTAAAAGGTGAAATAATTTTTTTTTTCTTTTCAGCTAAGTGTATTTTAAATTATTAAATCATTTTCTGGTGGATGAATTTTTAAACGGAGCGTAACTTTGTTTTATTAGGTTATTTAAGGTATTCATCACTTTGTGATTGTGCTTAACCCTTCGCTGTTTGGATACGGTCAGGTCTGACCTTTTTTTTACAAGAAAAACATTTTCAAACGTCATTGTCTGGGTAAAAAATTTTGATGATTTTTTTCCTTTTGGTAATTTAAAGTAATGTTTAGTATGTTTAGGAATAGTTTTTCTTTACAATAAATATTTTGACTCAGAAGAATAAATATTTTTATAGTTTTAAAAGATTGAAATTAATTTTTCGTAATACTACGTTGAATTCTGAATAAAACGATGTATGACTTTTTACAATATAACAAAGACTCATACACAGAAAAAAATAATCGGTAGCGTCTACCGATTGGTGGTCGGTTAACTCAACCGATTTTTTTTTTATTTCACCCGTGCTCCCACCCCTACACAGAAAAAAAAAATTAACTCGAATCAGAAAAACAATTTCGAAGAACTTTATCATCTTGATTTGAGTAGAAAACTTCTTAAACTAAGGAATTTTTCTTGGTTTAAATGAATTTTACTTGATTGAAACTCTTCAAAATTATTTTTATGGTTGAAGAATTTTTCTCTTGATTCGAGTTAATTTTTTTTTTTTTTTAGTGTATATTAATAAAAACCAATTTAAATTTATTGTTATTTCTGTGTGCAAGTTATTTAAGCTTTGATCTCAACTTACCGAATACAATTAATTGTTTAAGAGGTGAGATTTTTGACTTAGTATTATGAGCTTATTTTTTAATTGAATACCCAATCTGTATTTCTTCATTTTTGAAACCGATATTTTCGATATAGTCAACGGATTTTACTGGTAAATTCCACCGAAAAAATCGGTATAGCCTCTATCGAATGAATTGGTTGCCTCTACCGCAATATAATCAAACAATTGATTTACAAATATTGAGATTATATTGTCTTTTCAGCATATCATGCGCCCGGTGCGCTTTTTAAAATTACAGTTAAAACGTAAGCTAGTCGGCTGTATAGAGATTGGTGACGCATGCGTGGCATTGTCTTGGGCTGTATAAAGTTCTATACAGCCTAGTAGATACTGGCGCGTACGCGTATTATTTACAGATTGAGTATCGTCTGCACGTAAAAACCCCCATACGTCCGCCTAGGACGAAAAAATTGTATTAGATCGTGTAATTCTTCTCACATCAGTTAAAAGATTTAATCTTTTAATACTGTAAAAAACCATTTCTCATCATCACTATTTGTAGTAATCTGTCGATTCAATAATAATCCGCACTCATTACTTAAAATGTGTCTTCTGAGACTTGTACCCCAACCCCATTTGCCTCTGATTGAATATATTTATAACTATTTAATATAACTACACAATCATACCAGATCCTCACTGAAAACAAAAACGGGAGGATTTATTTATAAATACCCCGATGATAAATTATTTCTTTTTAAAGCTTTAGATAGAAAGAAGAATAAGATTAATAGTCCAGTTTATATCCAGATAAACTTGAGATGAATAAAAAAAATCGATTGAAATTGGGGTTGAACAGCTGCTTGTTACGATCAGTGTAAAGTTGGAAGATAAGAGAGTTTGGTCAGACGGGGGCAGGAGAAAAACGGCAGTTCTTTTTTTGTCGGCCCGACGAAAGTTACTTTGTCGTTAGTGTCATCGTGTCAGTAAAAATAGAAATTGAGCACATATGTATATGTGTGTGTATGTGTGTCTCATGTATGAATGAATGAAGATAGATATTATATGATAAGTATAGAAGGAAGGATGGTAGTTTCCGTCAACTTGTGGCGCATTTACTTCTACTATAACTACGATGATTTCAATTTTGTCGCGGAAACCACCGAAAAGTTTTCACTAACATTACGAGAAGAGAATTTATATTCATCCGCCTGACCGTTATTACTTTTCTTGATTAATATCTCAAACTCATGCACTATATTATGCGGTACAGCTTAGAGCTTACCGAAGTTGAAATGAGGTAAAAGGTGAAATAATTTTTTTTTTTCTTTTCAGCTAAGTGTATTTTAAATTATTAAATCATTTTCTGGTGGATGAATTTTTAAACGGAGCGTAACTTTGTTTTATTAGGTTATTTAAGGTATTCATCACTTTGTGATTGTGCTTAACCCTTCGCTGTTTGGATACGGTCAGGTCTGACCTTTTTTTTACAAGAAAAACATTTTCAAACGTCATTGTCTGGGTAAAAAATTTTGATGATTTTTTTCCTTTTGGTAATTTAAAGTAATGTTTAGTATGTTTAGGAATAGTTTTTCTTTACAATAAATATTTTGACTCAGAAGAATAAATATTTTTATAGTTTTAAAAGATTGAAATTAATTTTTCGTAATACTACGTTGAATTCTGAATAAAACGATGTATGACTTTTTACAATATAACAAAGACTCATACACAGAAAAAAATAATCGGTAGCGTCTACCGATTGGTGGTCGGTTAACTCAACCGATTTTTTTTTTTTATTTCACCCGTGCTCCCACCCCTACACAGAAAAAAAAAATTAACTCGAATCAGAAAAACAATTTCGAAGAACTTTATCATCTTGATTTGAGTAGAAAACTTCTTAAACTAAGGAATTTTTCTTGGTTTAAATGAATTTTACTTGATTGAAACTCTTCAAAATTATTTTTATGGTTGAAGAATTTTTCTCGTATGTATATTATTGTTTTTTTTTTTTTAGTGTATATTAATAAAAACCAATTTAAATTTATTGTTATTTCTGTGTGCAAGTTATTTAAGCTTTGATCTCAACTTACCGAATACAATTAATTGTTTAAGAGGTGAGATTTTTGACTTAGTATTATGAGCTTATTTTTTAATTGAATACCCAATCTGTATTTCTTCATTTTTGAAACCGATATTTTCGATATAGTCAACGGATTTTACTGGTAAATTCCACCGAAAAAATCGGTATAGCCTCTATCGAATGAATTGGTTGCCTCTACCGCAATATAATCGGTAACCTCAACCAAAAAAAGATTTTTTTTTTCGGTATAGAAGCTACCAATTTTTTTCGGTGGAGGTTACCGATTTTCTCGGTTTTGAGTCTCTTAAATCAAAATAGTGACTTTCGACTATGAAATAGTGACTATTCACTATTTAGTAGTGAAAAGTATACCACTATTTGAATTAATGATCTACTCTGCACTGCAAAAATAGTGAATAGTCACTATAGTGGACCCTAGTCACTATTTCGATTTAAGAGAGTACCGAAAAATAATCGGTTGAGTCTGTCGAGTGCCAATCGATAGACGCTACCGATTATTTTTTTCCGTGAATATAGGAAGAAAATTTTTTGATCACTACAAATTTGAACGATTTTAAATTGGATTCTGCAATTTAAGTGTCATTACAATTCGCATGAGATATTTTGTCCATTAATCTTTACATGCAAACAATTTTGTTACATTCGACTAGATAACAGTTTAAAAAAAAAAAAAAAGATGTTATCACTTTTAAAATAATTCTAATGAAAAACTCTTCATTTTTCTGCATTAAGACTCCACAAACGCGCCGTTTTTTTTTTTTGATGATTTTACTTTTGATGCGCAACATAAAAAAAATATAACAATGTTCAAGAATTAATGAATCACCTCTACATCGTTGGTTTAAAGTCAAAATTTCATTTTAAGAACTTTAAATCCAAATATCAATTTCAATTTTTTGGAAATCAAATTTATTTCTACCATTAATCTGACAAAAAGTTGAACATGTGGAAAAAAAGTCCCATATAAATCAATTTTTGTATTTTTTGTGATGGAAAACAGATGAAGCCTCATATTTATATTACCTTACTTTTTTTTTAGGACCATTAATTTACTTGATACGAACAAAAACTTGGAAGTTAACTTTGACTACAATGACATGCAAGCAATTAATAACAATAAAAAGTAAAATTCCAAGCGAAAATTAGCATATCATCTACAACTTTGTCTAGATTTACTTGACATCTTGTGAAGCTTAGAAACATTTACAAGAAACTTAGAAGTGAAGTTTACAAGGTGAATAATTAACCACTTAGGGAAACTCAAATTCAATTGTAGAGTTAAATTTAAATTTAAACGACAAACTCTACATTACAATTAACTTGTAAATAAATAATGTTTGTTTTTTTTCCGAGTCAATACATTATCCAGGAAACTGCATTGAAAACAAAGTACCACAACTGCCGGTAATAATGTACCTTTTATAAATCTATAAGCTTTGCTCACAAAGTATATACTTGTATAACTATATGTATTAGTTTGTTGATGCGTTCACTTGGGTTTTTTTTTTTTTTTTTTTTGTAAAATTCAATATCTTCGTAAACGTGATGTAGAAAAGCTGACAAGCATCTCAAAGTCTCTATTTTTAAACGCTTTTATCTTTCATGTCGCCCTCTTGTCATTTTCCACTCTCTGGTATTATTACGGTTTTTATACGTTTTTTATTATTACTATTTGTTTATACTTTTTGCTGGAAAACGCAACACAATTAGTGCATTGAAAAGTACCTACAATAGAATTGGGAAATAGATTTTTAAATGGAACAAAAACTTATTATTCGATCGAAACTTTAAGTTAATATCTTATAAACTTATTCTGTAAAAAGGTGATAGTGCATTTTTGGTCCCGTAACTCTGAGTACAACAGTAAAGAAATAAAACATTCCGCTTACGGAGTAAATCTGGAGTTTTTTTTCTACGGAGTAATTAAGTAGTGAATATGGATATTATTTCTAAAAAAGTTAAATTATGGAATCTATAAAGTAAAATAAATTTTTATTAGCTGAAATAAATTTCATATTTCAAATTACTAACGATTACTAAAAGGCTGGCAATAGCCTAATCGGCTCGGTGCCTACATTTCGAAAGAGTAGGACCCGGGTTCGATCCCGGCGCGCACCAATATTTTTCAGTGATTATAAATAAAGAATATGTGCGTTACACGCCAGCCTCTGTACCGACCGGGTTTTCTGTGGTTTTCCCATATAGCTATGAAGGTAAAATGTCATTATAGAAGTACCTCCATACTATTTAAGGTCGTAATGCAAATGCAGGTACTGATTATAACGCGTAAGTCGGCCACAGTCTCAGCACATGTGTGTCGGGCATGAAAGAAAAAATCCTGACATGCAGGGGGGTGGGGACGAAATAAAAGTGGTTGAGAGTTATAATGACGGGGCTGATGATTATATTGCGGAGAAAAAAGTGGAGAGACAATAATTCCCCACCCTCCCTTGTAAAACACTCTACAATGATACAAGTAAAACCAACCTCAATTATGACCTCAATTACTAACGATTACTTTAAACAATTTATCTAAAGCTTAAATTTGTAAACATTAATTATATTTTTTAAAAATATTTGACGGCAACATTGAACTAGATTTTCGTGAAGATTATTTTGTTTTCAACTCTTGTTGAAAACTCTCAATGTAAATAATTAAAAATAATAAATTATAAAATTACTACGTTTAATTAAATTGAATTAATTACTTTAAAAGTACTTAAATTAACTTTTATAGGGCAATTTTAAAAATTTTTCAATAAATACATTATTATAGAGGAAATTTGTCAGAAAATACTACTTGTAGGAATTAAATAAATATTGATGTATTTTTTTTTAATTTTCAAATTAATTTGTGATATCAAACGAAGGGAAAAAGTTACATAAATTTTTTTAATCTCTGAAATAACGTATTTTGTAATTTTTAAATGAATAACAACTATTTTGCATATGCCTTAAGCTCGAAGTGCGTAGGTATAGTATGTTCTAGTACCGCCTAAAAATAAAAACTCGTTGATTTCAACATTTACATACTTGTTAAATTAATTATGATTGGTTAAATAGTGAAAAAGTACATACAGAACATCGAAAAAAATGTTAATAAACAAATTTCATACATTTTAAAGTCTATTGATGAATAATTTTACACAATAAATTGATTAAAAAAAAGTTTAATACAATATTCTACATAAGTATGGTGTTGTTAACACTATAAGTCTCGAGCAACATAATTAATTGACCTGATTTTTCTTTTATTCAATTTGTATAGATAATGCCCAGAGGTGATTTGAACATCACAACTCGGTTATTATTTGTTTAATTGTAAATAGTCAATTTCTAGGGAGAGAGAGAGAGAGAGAGAGAGAGAGAGAGAGAGAGAGAGAGAGAGAGAGAGAGAGAGAGAGAGAGAGAGAGAGATAATAATGCTGTCCTTTTGAAGTGCACAATATCGTTTAAAGACGTCGTGTTTTTTAAATTGTTTAGAAT
The DNA here is from genome assembly GCA_905319865.3 of Cotesia congregata. Taxonomy (NCBI): domain Eukaryota; kingdom Metazoa; phylum Arthropoda; class Insecta; order Hymenoptera; family Braconidae; genus Cotesia; species Cotesia congregata. The sequence goes on along the minus strand of CAJNRD030001117.1, from coordinate 7,703,579 downwards.
TTGAATAATCGAGAGATGAATACATTTTTTTGATTATCGTTTTCAGGAATTCGGTTTCATGCTATAAATTATAAGGACAATTTTTTCAAATTTCGAAAAATTTCATTTGAATCCTTAGTTTATTTGATTAAGAGAAATATAAATGATTTTAGTGGATTTTAGTTAGCATCTGATTTAGAATACTTTTGTTCCTAATTTTTATTAATAAAATAAATTTTGTAATCCCAAATATTTGAAGTGACTAAATTTATGTCACTGAATTTAAAAATATTGTAAATTGACAACAAAACAATTTTGTGACAAGAAATACCAAAAGTTTACGAATATTTTATAAATATAATAATGAATTATATTCAATATGATATACGTTGCTTGTGATCAAAATTGATGTGGGTACTCAAATGAAAGGTCTTGATGAGTATAATGGCAGGATGAGCTTATATCTTCAAAAATGTCAATAGTTCACAAGATATAAGGTCATTTCTTAATTATGTATCTCTTAATAATAATAGATAATAATAACAATTTTAAATATTGAATTGAAAAGGACTTTACTCAATTTTTTTACTATAAAACTAACATTTCTTCTTTACACGGATATAAAATTACATAAAGAATATTTATAAATGAATAATGTTAGAAATATTTATTATTTTTTTAATTTATGGTTTAGAAAAATAATAGAAAATATTACTTAACAGTTGAAATAATAAGGAAATGTTTGAAATGTAGACAAATTGATAAAATCTTCTAAAAGATATACTATAACAGATTTCGTAAAGTTAAAAAGTTTCATAAATAATAAAATTGCGAAACAAAGTCGCAATTTTTACTATTATTAAATTTTTTTATAACTTTTTTGAGGATAATTTTTAAATTCCATTTGGAATTATTTTTATTTATGAAATTGATTAAATTAAATTCACTATAATTAATTATTTTTATAATATTAAAGTAATCGTGACTTTTAATGAGATAAAACCGTGAGAATTAATGATAAAATTAGGAATTTTATAAGTAACTGACATATGTTGGACACGTCAACTTATAATTAATTAGTTAATTAATTTTGATTGATAAAAAGTGTCTATTATAATGATAAATATCTTAAAAAATATTTATCTGTTAATTTCTAATTGTTTTAATTATTTCAGATTTAATTAATGAAATTTTATTAAAGAGAGAAAAATTTTGTAGTTTGTTTTTTTTAAAGAAAATTATATTTTTTGTCACCAACTCTGACATTAATTAAATAATAAAATTAATTAACAGAAAGCACAAGTTATATTTATAAAAATCGGATGGATACAAGCTCCAATAATAAAATGTAATATATTGATCTGATAAAAAAAGATATGAAACGTAAGACATGTAATATAAAGTAAAATTTCCAGTTTTATAAAAAGTACAGACTATTACTATTATTAAGAAAATGAAAAATGAATTTTTTATTTATATTAAATTAGTTCTGTTAATTATCCGAAACTTTTAAAAATTACCTTAAAATGAGTCTTTCTCCCCTCGATTACAATAATGGATTTTCTACAGGGAAAATTTACAGCGTGTATTTCAGGGATTGAATGTGGGATCTACTTGCACGGTGAATAAGCATATACAGTGAAAACCGTTTATGACGACATTGAAGGGACCGATGAATTATGGTCGTTATAGCCGATAGTCGTTATGACCAATATCTATTATTAATAATTAAAAACGTTTTCATTGCATTCAAAAATACATTACAACTATTTATTAAATTAAAATTGCATTGTTATATCATCTTACAGTTAATGATGTTAACTAATACTTATTATGAATATTTATACAAAAATTACTTTAAGAAATTTATCCTTTTAGTTTGTTTAATGCACTGGAACTATACGCAGTTATTTTGAATTTGTTAATACATTTTATGCAATATTTCATTGTTATTGCTTAAACTTAATTCTTCTTCGTCAAGTACAAATTTTTGTAAAACAGTAATAGCAATTAGTGCTTTCCTGACGTTGGTATTACAAATTGTTCATCATTTTCTTGTTCATCCTAATTCTCAACCATCGTGTCATGATTTTGAATATCCTCTAACATTTTCCGATCACTCATTGACGAGCATACAGCTACCTCGTTGTCTACCTCAATATACTTGTCTATCTCTAAAGTTGTCAAAGATGGCATGAACGTTTGCCCGAACTGTACCAGATACTTCGTCTTTTTCAACTGTTGAAAAACTTGTGACGTTATAAATATAATTACTGAAAAACAAATACAGACCTAAATACAAGTGCAAAAGCATGTCTTAGACGTTATAAACGATATTTTTCTTCGAAAAGATGGTTCAACCATGGTCGTTATGAGCGATTTGTCGTTATAGGCGATGTCGTTATAAACAGTTTTAAGCTTGAAGGTTTTATATTGCATTAAGACGGGACCTTGAAATTTCGTCGTTATACCCGGTTCGTCGTTGTAAGCAATGTCGCTGTAAACGGTTTTGACTGTATTTCGTTTTTTTTATCATATTTAATATTCTTTGATGAATTTACACATAACGTGAACGCTAATAAAGAATTCACTTCGCGGAGTTTTTTTCATCTATATATATAAAACAAAGTCGTGTTAGTTATAACATTTTTACTCAAGAACGGCTGGACCAATATTTTTATGATATTTGATTTTTTTGGATTTCTCTTAATCCGGAATAGGATAGTAAGTATTAAAATATAATATTTATCAATAAAAAAAGATATAAATCGAAACAATAATTTAGCGGTTCATTAGTAACAAAACATAACTGACAGCGCAACGTCATGTTATCTATGGTTTGTTTTGTTTGAAAATAACGCAAAACGTTGAAATTCAAGTTGACCGGTTTGATGTGTTTGTCTACGAGTATTGTTATAATAAATCTTATTGTGTCGATGTTATTATTAGCAATGCCGTGATCAAGAAGATCTAATCTTTCCCGAAGAAGCCGTAATGCAATTTGTTATCATACGAAAAATTGCGCTTAGATACCTTATTAATGCCGACTGTCAGTTCGAGAATTTTGTATTCCTCGAGCATTCATTAATGTTACATTTTTCAAAGACAATTTAATAAATAGCTTCTACTATCAATACATTTATATGTTTATTTCTTGATCCACTCAAAATGCAAAAAATCGTTAAAGTCATACTAATACAAATCTAATTCGTGATAAAGTAGGAACGAGCTTGAATCGAAATTCTAATAGATTCGTTTGGTTAAATCAAAATAATTATCAGTAGGGCCAACCACTGGGTACAGTCAACCCTCTCTGTATTGGACCTCTCTGTATTTGACCGCTCTCTGTATTTGACCACATTCTTCCTCTATATTTGACGATTTTACACAACTCTTATGGACAAGGACGAATCAAATACAGAGAATGGTCCTGTACGGGCGAGTCAAATACAGAAAGCGTCGACTGTATGGAAGGGGTTAAAAAATTGTTGTTCGTACAATCCCTTTCCATACTGACCTTATTTTAGGTATTAATGACGCACGCCAAGTACGTTTAAAAAAAAAAAAAAATCTGGAAAACGGTTGACCCTAAAGGCCATCCCTGCAACTTCCCGCCAATTCCATACCTAAACGCTTGAGATTGCACTTATGACGTTTCTGAGCTCTTCGAGCTCAAAAATACAATTTGTGTGTTATTTCAAGCTCTTCGAGCTCAAAGAAATAGATTTTCTATGCTTTTGAGCTCTTCGAGACGTTTAATAAAACAGTATTTTTTGAATTTTTAAACTGAAATAATTTCTAAATGAATGAATCGATTTTCACGTGGTGGGCAGTATTCCACGCACTTTGTCAGAATTTATGATATCCTTCTGAACACAAACTGATCGAACCGAAAATCTTAGAGAAATTTGAAAAATTCATTATTTCCGAATTTTTTCGACAACGATAACTCACGAACCAATTAACCAATTTTCACGTTCTTGGTAACGATCGGCGTGATTTTTTGGGCTCTTATAATTATTCTATTTCGTCAAAAATGATCCAAAAAGAAATTTCGACGTTATGTGAAAAAAAAACTTTTTTTGGAAATTTTTCGTTTTCGATAACTCTTGAACGAATCAACCGATTTTGATGGGACTGGTGGCAATTGACGTGGTTCAACCAGTCCAACCGCGATCGACGTATCTTTTCAAGTTTAAGAGCTTATTAGTTTTTGGAAGTGATCGGTGAAGCCATTTAAGAGATTTTTTGAAAAAATATTTTTTTGGAAATTTTTCGTTTTCAATATCTCACGAACGAATCAACCGATTTTGATCAGTCCAACGGTGATAGACGTGGTTTTTCAAGGTTAAGAACTGATTAGTTTTTGGAAGTGATCGGTGAAGCCATTTAAGAGATTTTTTGAAAAAATATTTTTTTTGAAATTTTTCGTTTTCGATATCTCACGAACGAATCAACGGATTTTGATCGGCCCAACGGTGATCGACATGGTTTTTCAAGGTTAAGAGCTGATTAGTTTTTGGAGTCGATCGGTAAAGCCGTTTAAAAGTTATTCAAAAAAAACCATTTTTCGAAAATTTTGTTTTTGAGATTTCTAAAAATCTAGCGAACCGAATCGATTCAAATTTTCACGAAATTTAATGGCTTAATACTCTTTGGATCGCCACCGATTTCGATCCGATCGGCCAAGCCGTTCAAAAGTTATAAGAGGTTTACACACACACACACACACACACGGGTGTTTCAAAAAAAGACGAATTTTTTTTTTCTTTTGGTGTCTAAAAATTGATAGTATACCTAAAAACAAAAATTTCGGCGCCCATGTGAGCTCTTAATATCAATAGTAAGATTTGCCTGTATCCATTTCTTTATTTTCCATTTAAATAACACGGGAAAAATTTTTTTTAATTATTTAATTTTTATTACTTTGGAACGGTTCATCGTAACAATAATCTGAAAAATGATATTTGTAGGAAATTTTACGCTCTACAAAAAACGTCTGAAGACCAAAGTTCCTCAGATTAACGGCTTCAAAGATATCCACGGTCAAAGATAACACTAATAAAAAATTTCAAATATTTTCCAATAAAACTACAAAAAAAATATCATATGCTATATTTTTATTATTTTTTATGTAAAATTACTTTAATTCCGTTAACCTGAGACTGTAAACTTTTTTTTTTTACTAATTAATTCAATACTTAACTCACGAAATGCACTAATATATAAATATAAACGTTAAAAATATCTTATAAATGATTTTTTGGTCTCTTTTATAACAAATTTATTTTTTTCTTTACTAAATATTAAGAAATTTAATTGAAAAATTAATTCTTTATAACAAAAAACTATATTTACAACTTGTTACAACAATTTTTCAACTTGAAAATATTACAGTTTTATAAAATTACTTTTATTGCAATTAGGATATTGTTTTTTATGTTCTGTCACTACTTGCAACAAATATTGAAGCTGTTCTTCATCTTTCGTTAAGCATCGATTATACTGCTCTATCAATGCCTCGCCGCGTTCTGCTACATCATTCACAACTTGAAGTTTCCCGAAATACTCCAAGTTTTCTAAGAAATTCGGATTCTGAGGCCACAAAGTAACATCCTCATCAATGAACTCATACGACAAATCAAACGATTCAAATATATTAATCGATCTCATAGACACAAATTGACATTGCTGATATCAACATCCATGTCTTCGACATCTTCTAAAATTGGTTGAGAATTATATGAAATAAAACCACGTCGACTGGAAGATTTTTGTCCCAGTATATTTAAAACATCCGAATGAGCTACATCAAATAGTTTATTTAATTCATCCTGAAAAACGGATTCCTTTTTTTTTTTGAGACTTTGACTTTTTCATTATACGGTTTTTTTGTAAATTCTTCCATCGATTGTGATTTCAGGTTAGTTTCAAAAAAGCAGATCTTTTCTCTCTTGTCGGGATTTGTGCCGCACACCAAATTTCAAAAACTTTGTCGATAGTGATTGATATACTTTCTTTAACTGAAAAATTTTTCGTATCAAGATAATAAAATAAAAGCGACATAACCTCTTTCAGAGAGGGTAATTTTTTTCCAACTAATTCACTTAACACATTACCAATCAAGTACACTGTTTTCACCATTATGGTCACAAAATTTATAACTAATATATTTCAACTAATTAAATTAATAATATAACGGATTGAAAAAACAGTCAGTATCAATGAACAAAGACAATGACGAGAAGATATAGTAAAGCGTTGAGAGCAAAGCAACTAAATGAAGTTAGTACCGAACAACCAGGCTTACCAACACAGAGCTTATTAGCTACAACACTCAAATTAAATGAGTATAATACTCTGTACCGACAGAGCTAAATAAAGCTCTGTTGATATTTTTCAAATAAAAAACATTTGATCAAGTTTTATAGTAGATTGTTTAACCGCTAGAAAAAAGATCTAGTCAAATACTTATAAGAAGAATTACGCCTTCAGGCTTAATCGTTAAAACTCGGGAATAATCGTATCACTCTATGGCCGTCGCTCATGCGCGCCTTGGTTAGCGGTAAAGAAGCCGGCTCGCGTGGTCTGCTGCAACAGTTGTGTTTGGACTTTGTACTAGTACGACTACTCTGTGCTAATCAATTCTGATAATTCTTATTTGCATCTCACATTCATTCAAATATTTAAATTATTCATTAAATATAAATAATTATAGTAGATTCAATTATACTTTAAATTCTCAATTCATTTAAATCAGTTTAATAGTTCAGTGAATTAACATAAATAAGTAAAATCAAGTAAATTTATTTAGTGACGCCACGCGGCCATTACGCGCCACCGTTAACAAAGGATTGCATCAGCCACGCGGCTTTAGTCAATCCATAATTGACGCGTGATATTAACAATCAATTACATTAAATTAATTATTAACATTTAATTACGATCTTATTTAATTTAACTTATAAATAATTAAATTCCAATTTCAAATCATTTGACTAATTTCTACATGAAAAACATCAAACTCAATTGACTAACATTCTGTTATCAATCGAATATTATTAGCTCTCACCTAGAGACAATTGAACATTAATAGCTCTCACTCTGAGACAGTTCAAATTAATTAGATATTACCAGCTCCCACCTTGGGACTTATCTAATTCAAATTATCGATAATTTTCTATCTAAGGCGGCTGAGCTCACCCCTATTGCGTTATTGCAACGTAATTTTACACATTCACACTTACACACACATAATTTACTTGTATAATTTCATCAAGGAGGTTTTTTCCCAGCCTAGCTGGGTTTTCCTCCTTTGGGGACAAATAAATTCTTCTAAATTGTTCCCCAAAAAATCCAAGTATTATTATTTAATTTCCTAATCCCAACTTCATCATATTTTTAAAAACAATTACGGGAATTATCCGCATTGGATAGTTTTCGACAAAACATAGATTTAAACTCGGTGTTCTGGCTTGAGAACGGAACTTGGCGCCAAACTCTACCGAGTTTGTTGATTGATTTAACGTATTTACAGAATTTTCATATTATTTTGAATAATATGCAATGATGAGTGTTTGGTGAGTTTGTGTAATAAGGAACTTTACATTTTCCTCTTACAAAAATTTATAAATTTTATAAAATATAAAATAAATTTGTTATAAGAAAGACCAAAAAATCATTTATGTGACATTTTTAACGTTTATATTTATATATTAGTGCATTTCGTGAGTTAAGTATTGAATTAATTAGTAAAAAAAAAAAGTTTACAGTCTCAGGTTAACGGAATTAAAGTAATTTTACATAAAAAATAATAAAAATATAGCATATGATATTTTTTTTGTAGTTTTATTGGAAAATATTTGAAATTTTTTATTAGTGTTATCTTTGACCGTGGATATCTTTGAAGCCGTTAATCTGAGGAACTTTGGTCTTCAGACGTTTTTTGTAGAGCGTAAAATTTCCTACAAATATCATTTTTCAGATTGTTGTTAAGATGAACCGTTCCAAAGTAATAAAAATTAAAAAATTAAAAAAAATTTTTCCCGTGTTATTTAAATGGAAAATAAAGAAATGGATACAGGCAAATCTTACTATTGATATTAAGAGCTCATATGGGCGCAAAAATTTTTGTTTTTAGGTATACTATCAATTTTTAGACACCAAAAGAAAAAAAAAATTCGTCTTTTTTTGAAACACCCTAACACACACACATACATACAGCCGCACGGACACCATCGCGGGAATAGTCAGGGAAGCTTCCTAGGATCTCAAAACGTCGAGATCTGATGAAAACTCGATTTTTTCAAAACGGGGTGAAAACAATAACTTCCCGATTTTTGAAAATCTTCGATTTTCTTAGCGGGAAGTTAAAAATGGTTTTAATTGTTAAAATTGCCTCAACATTTTTTCAATTATTGAAAATCATAATGGTTACTTAGTTTTTTTTTGACGTGACAACGTCTTATAAATTGATGAACACCGACAGCGCTCACGAAAAAGTGTCGCGTTCCTCCTGAGCGTTCCGTCTGAGCCTGTGCGTGCAAGCGAGAGCGCACAACAAGCGATAGAGAGGCACAATCAATCAAACGATAGAGCGGGCCCAAGTGTTGGCCTGTGACACATATATCTCTCTTTTCGCATAACGTCAGAGCTAGCAGTGAGAATATTGTTCTATAACTAATTGTTCGTAATAATATTTAAACAAATTATATCAACTATATCAGATTATTATTGTTGATAATGTGGGAGTTAGGCAGGAATTGAGTGAATATAAATAATAATAGAGAAGGAATTAATATGAACGACGTATAAATTTATTAGTAACTAATTACAACGGTTGAAAAGAATGCAATGACTTCACTCGACAACGTGCTAATAGATAATTGACTCGAGTATACAATATTTCGGCGTGACTGCATGCGCAGTAGATCGACGCGTCGGCGCATGTGTGTGTGTAGTGTACGTGCGAATATTACTATATTACTATATCTCCAACAGATAATATTAATAATTGTTAATAAATCATATCAATGATAAATAAATTAATTAATAATAATTATAAACGATAAATTAGTAAAATAATTAATGATAAAATAATAATAAAAAATAATAAATTAATAAAATAATTAATATTAATTATAAATAATAACAATCATATCAACCATCAAATTATTCTATGAATTTTTGATTAACAATGTATCAATAAGTCCTTTTTTTTGTTAAAATAATTTTTAAATATTCAAAATTTTTAAATTTTTAAATACAAAATAATGATAATTCAGTGATAATAATTCAATTCAATTCTTAAAAGTATGCAATTTTTCATCAATGTTTCTTTATAACGTTGTCACTTACGAACTATCGTCCGTAAACCGACTTTACAGACAACCAATTTTTTATAGAAAAAATTGGTCTTTGCAAAAAGACATAGGTCTTTTTGCAAAGTGTAAATTTTTCCTTGGTTTCTTTGTAAATAAAGAGTTGTAAACGTGTACTTGGCGCAATTTTTTACAATAAAACTCTTTTTTTTTCGGATTTATATTTTCTTTACATCTACTTTATATTATAATATAGAATTTAACTTAATCATTTTGTATTAATTTTTCAAATCACAAATCTGCTCTATATCATTGACTGTTTGACGGAACAAAGTTCGCCGGGTCAGCTATAGTTAATGATAAAAATGAAATTCTTTTCGGAGTGAATTTCAATACGGAAAAATTAAATCAATTAAAAATCATCCATTTTGTAAATTTTTTACAGTGTCTAATTTATAATCAAAGAAAAAAAGGATGAGTTTTTATTATTTTACATAAGATTATTGCTATTGAGAATTGAACGCTTGGAAAAATCCAGTTAGTCAAAGTAGTTCAGATAAACGCTCAGTCAGTCACTTACAGGTAAATGGCTGCGCAGAAAGTTGGATAAGCTCTCGCTTTAGTTTCAACCGCATCGTTTATTTATTTCTCATCTGTAACTGTATCAATGAAACTCAACAATTTTTTAAATTATTCATTTATTTCACTAAAAAAAAATCAATTCTTTATTAAAGACCAAAAAAAATAGCTTCATTCATAGATATATTTACAAAAATTTTTTTATATTATTGAATTATATTTTACATGGATAATAAAATTTTAATTTCATAGGCAACAGACACGACATAGTTTCTCATAAAAATGTTATAAATGCTGGGTCGTGATAAAAATTATGTTATTATTTTAACGACATATTTACAGTGCAATAAAATATAATTATGGTAGTGGATTTTTTTTTAATAAATTATTAACGTTAGAAGTAAAAAACGCGCAATAAAATAAACAAAAAATTTATTTTTAACAGCGAAAAAAAAATACTTGATTCAAGAAAAATATGGTTGATCCAAAAACGAAATTATTTTTCAGAGATTTGTTTGAATTGAAGAATTTCTTATCTTCTAAGTCCTTTTTTTTTGTTCAAGAAAAAAGTTACTTCATTCAAAATATAAAAAAAAAATTAGGACGACGGTTGACCCTAAAGGCCCTAAATAAGGCCATCCGTGAAACTTCCCGCTCATTTTGTACTTAAGCGCTTAAAATTACACATTACGTTTTTGAGCTCTTTAAGCTCAAAATATAATTTTTGTGTCATTTTGAGCTCTTCGAGCTCAAAACTCTAATAGCAGTTTAATAAAACACAACTTTTTCAATTTTCAAACCGCAATAACTTTTGAATGAATGAACCGGTTTCCACGCGGTTGGCAGCATTCAACGCAGTTTTCAAAGCCTCATGAAGAATCTTTTAGTATGAATTAATCGAACTAGAAATTTCGGAGTCATTCCGAAAAAACACTTTTTTCGGTTTTCTTTCGACAACGATAACTCACGAACGAATCAACCGATTTTGACCGGGCTGGCGGTGATCGACGTGGTTTTTTGATGCTAAGGGCTGATTAGTTTTTGAAATCAATCGGCAGAGCCGTTTAAAAGTTATTGAAAAAAAACCACATTTCAAAAAATTTTTTTTTGAAGTTTTTTTTAGATTTCTCAAAATCTACCGGTTCAAATCGGTCCAAAGTATATTCAAAATCTAAGTTTGGTCAAGCCTTTTCGAATCGCACCAACCGCGAAGAAATCGGTCAAGCCGTTCAAAAGTTATGAGGGCCACATACATACATACACACACACATATACAAACAGACATACGGTCATCATCGCGGAAACATTCGGGGAAGCTTCCTAGGACCTCAAAACGTCGAGATATGATGAGAACTCGATTTTCGAAAAACGGGGTAAAACCAATAACTTCCCGATTTTTGAAAATTTTCAATTTTCTTAGCGGGAAGTTAAAAATTTTACTTGAAACTTATTTTTTATGTTAACACTGAGAAAAAAATACTTCTATTGTGAAAATTTTGTTGACACAATAAAATATATTTTTGATCATTATTAAGAAAAGAACAGAACCATAATTCCAAATACCCATGACCCGTATTGAATTAATAAATTTAAATTCAAATCAAGTAAAATTTAAGTTGGCAAACATAAAACTAAACGGAAAAAGTTCATAAAATATTTTTACGAGAATTCTTGTTGACGGTCATCTTCATATATTTCCGCTATTACCTTAAAAGCATAAAAAAGATTAAAAAAAAAAAAATGAATGTTGAAATGTTTAGTTAAAGCCGAATAGCAAAGAAACATGGGAAATAGAATTTTTTATTTATAAACTTGCGCATCAATAAATTCCACATATTTACATAAGCTTTGAAGATTTTTTCGCTTTCAGGAAACTGCAAAAGAAAAACAAGTTGAGTTTTATAAGCGAATTTTTTTGACACTTAATCATTAAACTGAAATATTTTTTGATAATACTTTATGATTAGAATCTCTGATTCGTCATATTTCTTAAGTTATCTTATGGAAATTATTAACCGGCGTATTCCTAATAAAAATTTCCTTCTTACTTGGTTATTATTATAATATAACCGAAAGGATGTATTTGAGTGAATTATACGGGATGCATTATGCATGAAAAGTAGATACGGCATTCTAGCAAAAAGTTTCGGGCCCCTTCTGTGTCTTAAGAAGAATTTTTGCTTTTATTGTATCAAAATACAAAAGAGATGCCAATCGCTATCGCCATCGCCTCACTTACAATCGAAAACAATGTCCATCATTTAGGATGTCTACATTAATGTTATCGCCTTCTGTCATTAAACTTCTGAAAGTTACTCGTCCGGTAATTTATTGTTAATATTATTCAGGTTCTTCGCTAACTATCGCAATGAAGAAAAAGTTAATGCTGAATTATAATTGATGTATCGTAGTTATCATTAATTAAAAAGTTTAGAGTAGTGTCTCACCTAATGGTAATTTTAAAGTTTTAATTCCATTATTCTTAATTGTATCGTGTTAAACTATCACAAGTTTTGCCGTGAATCATGCAACAAATCTCGATTATTATCTACTTTAAGTGAAAACTTTGAGAAAATTGTATTTTTAATGTATGCAACAAGGCTTTGGGTAAACAATTAATTTCCTATATGAAAAGAAAATTTCTTTTCTTATTACGCTGATCGAAAGTACGGGGTTTCTGTTGCGATTTCACTGCAGAAAGCCTGACATTTATGCCGTGGTCGAGTCGCGCATGCGCTTTACGACGGGGAGCCGAAAAAATGTATTCATGCACTGACAACGAGACACGAGGCGGCAGAAAGTCCGAAAGTCGGTAGTCGCGCTCACTCTATTACTTATGTTTACAAGCCTAACCTTACTTGTGATTGTTATGAATGTATCTGTCTTGTTATATGTCAATGATTTAAGGTTGAAACTGAGTTAATTACTAAAAAAATTAGAAAAAAAATTGACATGTAGAAATTTTAAAAAATTAAAAATGCAATTTTTTAAAAACCATTTTTTTTTAATTTATTTGATAAAAAAAATTAAGAAATGATTAAGTGACTACTAACTTTGTCATTTTATTTTAATGAAATAAGACTTGTTAAATATTTAAATTACTTGACACTCTCTAATGCCAAGTGAAATGGTCGCTATCCCTCGGTAATAGAATAATTTAGAATTTTTGATAGAAACTTCTGAGGGAGGGACAATCGAACTCTTACTGAAGTGAGACGCGGTGACTTTTCCGCAACTCACTTGTCCAGGGCGCAAAATTCTTTCCTTTTATACTAGAGATAGCGTGATTGCTGAGAGTTTAATCAGATTTGAAGGTTTTGATTAAGAAACCCCGCGAGATTCAGATCCGAGTTGTCACGCTATTTTTTTATATCAAACTCTCTTCAGACAATCACTATTGTGCCGGTATTAAGCAGTTTCAATGTCGGAATGTGCTTAATTGCATTTTTTTTTGTTACGTGAAGAATTGTGACGTCGGAAGGTTAGAAGTTCTGGAATCATTAAGAAGTTTTGGAATTTTTTATTTCAGATTTTTTAGTAATTAGAAAAATTAATTTGATTTAAAAAAAAATTCTTGGAAAAACAAATTTGTTTTTAAGAATTTCATTTTTTTTTAATCAAGTTAAAAAATTATTCATTTTTTGTAAATAAAATATCAAATTGTTAAAAAAAAATTTTTTAATTGTTTTTTAATCAATTTTATTAATTAATTAATTTTATAAGTAATAATTAATCTAAAAATATTATAATAGAATCATTAATTTGTTAATAACAATAAAATTGCTTTATTAAATAAATAATAATTGCCGATATATGATACTTTGCGTAAAATAATTATGCATACCGAAATTATTGTTTTTATACTGTGTTAATTGATGTTGTGCAATAACCATGGCTATCAACCAACCATAATTGCCAAACTTTCATTCCACCGATTAAACATTTATTTTTTTTTTTTATTGAAAATTCAATTGCCAGCAAAAAACCGCGAAGTTTAGAAATAGAAGGAATTTCGAATATATAAATAATAATGGCGGTAATTTAATATGGAAAATCGTTAAAAAGCAAACTTTTGATACGAGAGCATAAATAGCCGGAGGAAAAGTTCCCTCGGACATTTAAAATATTCATTATAAATAATTAGTTGGAAAGTTTGCTGAAAATCGGAGTTTTCAATAGGAATGTATCAATATTAAATTGGAAATCGGTACTTTTAGTTGCAAACTTAAGGATTTTATATTTTCAGTTGCTGAGAAGTAATTTGTGTAAGTACTGAGATTATTACACGGAAAGAAATACATTGCGGATATCACTATGTCACTATGGGTGTGAGCACCATACTGTATGGTTTAGAAGATTTTTCATTGGATAAAAAATCGTCAGCATAAATGATTTGGCTATGGTGGGACTAGTAACATCGACAATAGTTATAGCCGATGCGCCAATGTCACTATGGGCGTCAGCCCCATAGTGACTGGCGACATTCACGATGCTCTAGCAGAACAGTCTATGCATTATTGTTATATCTCTTATGCTAATATTGGAGTTGTAACAAATTTAGTTTAATTGATTAAATAGGTTATGCACTGATAAAAGGATTTATTAACTATTAATAATTTAATTTATTTGAAAACAATTATTTAATTTATTAAATTTTAATAAATATTTTTCAACATTAAATAAATATTTATTTGGGAGGAAATTAGATTTATCAAAGGTTAATAAATATTTATTTATATTTAACGAATATTTATTAACAATTAATAAAGACTTTATAAAGACTTTATAGACTTTGTTCCGCCTGCAATTTCATATGATATAAATATTGATTATAAATAAAAATCATCTTTATAAATTATTTGCATTAATTATATTATGTTATAATAACGTTTATTATAAAATACCAAATTCTATTACAGCTCATAATTATCTTTTATATTTCCAAGTATTAAAAACGATAATTTATTTATTAAATTAATATCATGTATTTCAGTAGCTATAAGGTTATAAAAAGTGTCAAAAGAAAATTGCTATTTTTGCGTTTTATATTAAATAAATATTTTTCAACAGTTAACAAATATTCATTAACTATTAATAAATATTTATTAACGGTTAATAAATTGTACTAAACAAATTACTTATTAACTGTTAATAAATATTTTTTACCTGTTAACAAATATTTATTAAATCGTATGATGTTAAAAAATCATTTATTAACCGTCAATTAAGCTTATTAAATATAAAAAAATCCTTCTATCAGTGTGCTCAATGAAAAATATTTAAAAGTTTTGTATTAAACTAGTTTTAATGTAACAATTAATTTCTAAGTAGTTAAATATTATTTAGTAAAAAGAGAAAAATAAAAAACTTGGCGTATGAAATTAGAATAAACATTGTTTTTAATTTATTTTTATTTCTAATTATTATACAGCAATTTCTAATTATTTATTTCCAATTCTTATGATATATTACAATATTTTTTTTTTTTAATAATGAATTTATATTAAATCCAACGTTTTGGAATGTAAATTTTACCATTCCCAGCGATTACCTTTCGAGTCACTACAAAATTTTAAATCTGAATAAAATAAACAATACCACCTCTTATCTAGAAAAAATATCACATAAATTTAGGTTAGTTTACTTATTTTGATGATTTTTTTTATTATATTAATTATTAGAGATGTATTTGATTGAATGATAGTACTTACTATTTCAACAAAATCAAATCAATATATTATATTCATTACGTTTATTTATTGCGTTATATTTATACTTGTTACTATATTTATACTCGCTACACTTGTTAACACACGTTTATTTTCTTTTTTCTAATTTATAAATTTTTATGTCGATATAGTAGCTGTACCCATAAAATATTGGCCATAATTCGATAGAATTATTGATTGTCGTGCCAAGTAGCATCGCGGGAAAAACTAGTAGCATTGCGAGATGTGCGATGCAGTATGGGGCTGGCGGCAATGCTGTCACCTCAAACCTACTATGCGCCCGTGTAATAGACGCAACAATTCTGGTACTATACAGTATAGTAGATACTCCTATACTCATAGGAATTATAGCAATGCTCTGCAGCGACATAGGGATATCCGCAATGTATTTCTTTCCGTGTGTGACCTTCAAATGTCGAGATCTGATGAAAACTCGATTTTTGTAAAACGGGGTGAAAACAATAACTTCCCGATTTTTGAAAGTCTTCGATATTTAGCGGGAAGTTAAAAATTTGCAGTTTTGCATAAAACAGAAAACTTTGTGAATTTCTCTACTATTTTGAACAGTAATCAGTAGTGTTTTGGAAGAAAATGAGATTAAAATGGTTGGGGGTCATAGAGAGCGCTATATAAAAGCTATTGGTTTCTGTCTACACATTACTGAATTGTGCGCTGGTCACTAATCAGTTGTGTGTCATACAGCACTTTCTACTGTCTATGAAAATTTTTCTAATAATTGTAAGAAACAGTAATAATTGCTGTAATTATTGCTGTTTTATTTTCTCCGTGTTAGTTTAATAGACATATTCAACAAATATGAAAAAAAATATAATTTCATCTGTGATGAAGATAAAAAATTTTCCGTTTAAAATTACTATAAAAAATATAGATAGGTATATGTGTGAATATAGATTTCTTGTGCTTGTCGATATGTTTTTATGTTTGTTGAATACATATATTTTTTCTTTAGGGAAGCTTTGAAGGTTGACAAGTACATAAATTTCCATTAATTATCGCGCTTTGGATATATAAAAAAGCAAGTTATTAAATTAAAGTAAAGAAAAAGATGAAGTCCTATGACGACAGAGGGAAATGTAAAGCAAAAATAGCATCTCATTTTGCAGATGTTTTCATTTAATTTTTGCCTCTGGTGTTCCTTTAAACGCGCGGCGCTTTCACCGCTTCTTCTGTACTACATCATCAGCACTTTGAAGTGTAACTGAAATTGCTGCTCGAGAAAATTTTATCTAAGTCAGACAATGAAAATTCAATTCGGCGAGCGCATGCATGAACGACCTCACAAATAAAATAAAAAATATTATTTTTCAACGAACTAAATTTACTCTACTGTTGCCAAAAGTCCCTCAAGCAAAAATGGTAATTTATTATTTCAATAATAATTATAGTTATTGTTCATTTTTATTGATTGCTCAGTACAACATTTAATGTCCACTAATTTACAAAAACTTTGTTAAGCTTTTTTTTTTAATAAAAACTTCATCTTGGCTAGAATAAGCGGAATTGTAGATTTAATAATTAATGATTAATATTCCTTAACGCTGTTTTTATTTAAAAGTTAATCTTCGTGTCCATTTTACTAATGAATCTTTCATGAAACGCTAATGAATCAACCATTAAATATTGATCAATTAGTGAAGAACACTTTTAGCTCATATTAAAAATTAAAATTTCTAAAATCAACCAAGAATTATTGATAAAAATTATTTTAAGTTAATTATAACCATTACAAGAAATTTTGAGTCAAAAAAAATTTTTGAAAAGTCTTATTATTTTTAATTAAGTAAAAATTCTTACAGTAAATAACTAAATACAGCTACAGTAAATAAATGAAATTAAATTGAATCGAGAAAAATTTCTTAATTCTAAAACTTTTCACTTGATCAAAAACAGAAAAATTCGCTAAAATTATTTGCTTGGCTTAAGTTTTTTTCACTCAAATCAAGTTGGCTTTTTTATCATCGTAAGTATATTTTTTCAAAATGATGAACAAAAAATTACGAATTTCATAAAGGTACAATTTTACAAATAACCCGAGAAAAAATGATCATGCCTCTCCATGCCTGCTCATGTCTGAAGCGTCAAATACGCTCAGGCCTGTTCATGTCTGATCAGACCTTTTTATGCCTGTTCATGTCTGATGAGGCCTGTTCATGCCTGTTTATGTCTGAAGGCTTAAATACCCTCATGTCTGTTCAGGCCTGCCCATGCCTGTTCATGTATGAAGCATTAAATATGCTCAGGCCTGTTCATGCCTGTCCATGCCTAGAAAAGTTAATTAAATTTATCCTACGGTAGGTTTTTAATGATAATCAAAATACTTTTATTTATTGAATAATAAAATATACCGTTTATTGATAATTTACAAATTTATTAATCGAAATTAATGTCCATACACTGAATATATTCAAAAAATTTTTCTTAGCATATTTGGTCTTTAGCATGAACAAGCATGGACAGGTATGATCAGGCCTGAGCGTATTTAAATTAACGCTTCAGACATGAACAGGCATGACCATGTCTAATTTCAAGCCTGATCATACATGAACAGCCATGGTTAGGTCTGATTATTTTTTTCCAATACTTAATTATTGTATAAGATTTTATTAGAATGATAATTGTATAAGACTTTGTTAGAATGAACTGTAATTCATCAACATCTGATCACATATATGTGTGATTCTTTCTACAGCTGAGACATCGAGAGCGATTGCAGCGCCTCCTCAAAGTCAGTGGATAGTAATGTAACTTACCTAGGTTAATTTTTATTGGAGACTCCGGTAAATTTTGCAGTAGTTTTAGTGAAAACATTTGAATTTACTGTATTTTAAACATTGAGATAGTAAAAAATAATTATTCGTCTTATCAATTTTTTGCGTTCATTATTTTCAACCGGTACATTACTGCTCTATTAAGACAAAACGACGTATCTCGAGATACGCTGTTTTGTCGTAACAAAGCTAAAATAGATATTTATGTCATAAGGCCGTGAAGTGGCGGTTTTCTGACAGCGACGATATTTCGATATGAGCTTAAGGTTCGAAACGGGCGTAAGTTTAACGTCCGAGGCGTAGCTGAGGACGGAAATTTACGCTCGTTTTCGAACATTCGCGTCACAAACATTAAAACGAATATCGAAAAAAAGTCGTTGTCAAAATCGCCACTAAACGGCCGAATGACATACAATATTTTTTGTTATTATCGCTCCATAAGTTTAACTTTTGAGGGATAGGAGGCAAATAATGACATATTTAAATTTTAGGAAGTTTCACAAGGCCAAAAAAAATTAATTTTATATTAATTATCTTTTTATTAATCTTAAAATCTTGCTTACGTCCAGAAAATGTAAATAATGTTTTATTAGTATTTATTTATGGCGTTGTTGTTATTTTATTAACATTAGGTCCGCTTCGTAATAAACTGCCAGCAGACAAATAATAAGCGCCACTCAATAGTAACTAAGACTAAAAATTATCGGTCGGTACGCTAGAATGTGACTTTTTTTTTTACAATGTCTCTCAATTTTGTCTGGGTGTACATGAAAAGTTCGTAAAAAAAGGAGGGGGTAAAACTTCACGGCCTAAGCCGTGAAAAAGAGACGGTATGGTAGAGTCTCTAGAAAAGAGTCCCTTTACGGATGCCACCCAGCGCTCAGAAGTTGAACTTCTGGAGCGAGTATAACAAAAAGGTTTTTTTAGTGTCACTTAATGATAGGGTATCATCAAAATTTTACTAATTTAATAAATTATGCCAATAATATTGATTAAATTTGCGTACAAAAGAAATGAAAAAAAACGTATCTGTTTTGCATTGGAAATTAATATAACATTTAATTCTTCGAGTTACAGCGTTTTGTCATAACAATTTTATTTATTTATCAAAATGAGCATTAGTTTCTTAAGATAAAAAAATGTATCTCGAGTTATAACGTTTTGTCACAACAGAAATGAATTTTTCTGTTAAATTGTACTCAAATTCTGTGAAAACTTTATAAGCTATTTTCTTGAAACTATAATTTTCGAGATACGTCGTTTTGTCATGACAGGGCAGATTACAGCACAAGTTACCAGTACTTTCTGTATTTTTTACATGTTATTTGTAAATAATTATTAAAATTGTAATTCGATCAGGAATTACAGAACTTCTCACTATTCCAATATTCGTAAATGAATTATTAACATAAAAAATAGATAAAAAATTATAGCTTCTAGCGACACTAAACTTGTTCCGATTAATAAAAAATGTTATGCTGTTTCCGTTTGCATTGTAGTAGTTCCTGTTTTTGTTGTAATAATAAATATAAATCACCTCCGGAATATCTATTTTAGTAGCAGTATTGTTATTATTATTATTTACTATTTGTAGTTAATATGTTATATATCGCAAGTTTTCTTTATAAAGTTAACTGGATCTCTGGATGAACGTGCAATTTTTCATCTTTTCATGACCCACCACACAAGAGTCACCACACCAGGAAATATGATACGAGCTATAGTACTTTTCCAGATAGCTTTTCTGCGGAACAGTCTACCGCGCAACAGTACACAACTCAACTTGACTCAACATAGTTATATTTTATATTATTATATAGTACCGTATCATATATATTGTGTGTCATATCGTATCGAGTCCCCATACTTTTAGCGCAATACGCCTTTTCTTTTCCATCGACCGTTTGACATCTATATCCGGTCACTGAAATTTTTTCCACCTGACATTTTTTTTCATCTTTAGCGTTGGAAATAGATGCGATAAAAAATTTAATAAAATTGACTCCACAAAAGGCAATAAATTTTTTACAAACTTTTATTTTCAATTCATGTATCACTAGAATTTGGAAAATTAATAGAATAATTTTTTAAACTCTGTTTTATGATAAGTCTTACTTATCACTGATAGAAGGATTTAGTTCTATTTAATAAGATTTAGTTATAGTTACCAAATGATTTAGGAACAAACTTTTTATTATTAAATGTTTAGTAATAGTTAAATCATTTAGTAGAGTCCATTGATTTTCACCAATTAAATATTTCGTAGTATTTAAACAATGATTTGTTGGTACTCAATGAATCGTTTGTTGCACAAAAAAAAAAAAGTTTTTGAATCAAGTATATAATTGTGAAGAACTTATTATTCTTGATTTTAAGAAATTTTACTTGATTCAAGAATTTTTCGTCTTGATTCAAGACTATTACCCTCTTCAAAATTATATTCTTGGTTCCAGAATTTTTCTGTTGAATCAAGTTAATTTTTTTTTTTTTCAGTGTGGTATTAAAAAAATTAATTTTTTAACTAATTTTAGCGTATAACCTAACTTTTTTACTCAAAATAATTAAAATAAATAATTTTAAGTAAAAATACAGTATTAAAGTATTATAGTAATAGGTATAGTAATAAAGGGTTCCGCGACATTTGATCCCTCGACACTATATCCCTTGATTGTGTCGCTGACTTATCCACACGACAAATTTAAAAAACTACAAATTAAGATTTGTTTTATTACCGTAAGATGGACGGTGGCGTTAGTTACGGACAGTGTCTCGGATAGCTTAACTGGTAGAGCCTTTGGCGCGTAACCGAACGATCCGGGTTCGATTCCCGGTCCGGGCTGTCCGAATTATATTTTTTCAGTCACTAAAAAGATTCCTACTGAGTAAAAAAGATCCTCCTCTTTCCCCTTATCCTTTATTCACCCAATTCTCAAATTTGTCGCGGACATTAGGACGCTGGCACAACATCGAGGGATGTTTTGTCGGGGGATCAATTTGCGCGAAACTGTAATAAAGTATTATAAAAAAAAAAAATCTCATTTGTAACGTTCCGGTCAAATTCAGGGGCGGGACTTAATTTTGGTAAAATTTAATTGGTATAAATTTTACCAAATAAAAATTTATTTAAAATTTTTAATGACCCTGGGAGTGATTCTATAATGATAAGAGAGTCACCGGGATATAGTCTAAAGACCAGCATGAGAGCTGGGCCCCGACGACTCCTTCACTCGCGACCAATGATAGGCCCACTTGGGGTCTATTGATACCCTCACGAGGCCAAACCTAAATTTAAATTATTTAAAATTAACAACCCAAAATTTGGGAACGTTACACATTAAATTATGATTTTGGATTTGAGACATTTATAAAATTAAAAATTAAACAAGTTTTTAGCATATCAATAATAGACAAATTGAAAAATTTCAACTAAACTCCACTGAGAAATGACATATAAGCCATTTGGGAGTATGTGTGTTTGCAAAGGTTTGATAAATCTTCTAAAATCGAAGTCAGTGAATAGGTTATGTATCACATTGGAATTTAAGCATAGCCATCTACCGACAGTACTTACACCAAAAGAATATTTAGTAACTACTACTAAATATTATTTGGTGGAAACAAATATTTATTTCCTGATAACAAGGCTTTGCTTATATTAATATAATTTATTTAGAATAAAAAAATCATTTATTAAACTGTAACAAATAATATTGATGGGTAAAAAATATTTTTTTCTCCCAAATAAATGACTAAAAATTTTGTTACTAAATCAGTTTATTACTCCGGACTAAATTCTTCTATCAGTGTATTTAAAATTTTAACTTAGTCGAGCACAAAAAAGCTTATTTTTTTATAAGCTTATCCAAAATTTAATAATAGTTGTTCAAAACTTATCAAAAAAATTTTTTTAACTTAAACTTCAAAATTCTATAAAAAATATGAAAAATACAAAAAATTCATAAGATATCTTTTTTGTAGAACATTAAATTTTCTAAAAAAAAGTCACTTGTGACTTTTCTGTATTTCCAATAGTTCACTCAGAATTTAAATTTAAACCTTTAAAAGGATTTTCCATCATTTTATGGGAAACGTTTTTAAAGTAAAAATTTACCGCAAATCAAAAATATTTATTCAACTTAATTAAACTTCAAATTTTATCCATACTATGCAAGATCCGAAAAAGTTATAAGAAATCTTTTTTGAAGAGTATCGAATTCCTTAAAAAAAATTTCGATACAACTTTCCTGTATCTAAAATATTTCATTAAAAATTTTAACTTAAATACCTTTCTAAAGTAAAAATTCATCGTAGATAAAAAAAAATTTCTTTCGATTTAAACTTCGAATTTTCTTCAAAATATATGAAGTACGAAAAAGTGATAAGAACTCTTTCTTGTAGAGGATCAAATGCCCTACAGAAAAGTCTCCTATAACTTTTTCGTATCTCCAATACTCCTCTCAGAATTTCAATTCGAAATTCTAAAAAGGTTTTCCGTCCTTTCACAAAAAACATGGAAATTCTGGCATAAAAATTCAGTGCAGATTCATTTCGTATAACGACCATATCGCTAACTTTTGTTGTCATCAGAAAGAAAAAATCTCCCCACACAAGCCCATTACGCCCTCGGCGTTGTAATATATAACTTACATAATCTCAAAACATTTTATATGATAATATCATCAGCCTTAATATAAACTTTATTTTTTAAACTCCGGACAACGCTACACAGCCATTAGTAGCTTCTATTAAAACTTTAATTTACTCGGCGAATATATACATTAAACTCGTCTAACCACCGGTACACTAACCCAGCCTGAAACTTTTCTAAATGCAGCGATAATTGAGTTAAAAAATACCACAACTAAATTCCGATTAACTTTTAGTTTTTATTTCATAAGCAAAATTTTATGAAGTTATCTATTCAATTTTAATTATAGAATCGAAGTTAATGGATCGAATAATATAGTCACAATATTGTGAAATTATAAAACTGAAGTATACACTAGATATAATATCACCAAAACACTGAATATTGCATGAATAGACGGATAGTAACAACTATATAAGAGTGATAATTGGTATTCTCTAGAAAGTCTACTCAACTCGTCTACTCATCGAGGGTTGATTAATTATCTATGCTAAGAATCTTCCGATTCTCTTTATAACTTTATATTCTTGGGTTATAGAAACAAAGCATCTCTAACGAACTACTCTACGGGCTCGTCAAGTCTGTGTTCGTTCCTCTTTTCTCTCCGACATCGAGTATTCAATTAAATGTTTAACTTTGCATTATTTGCCTGCTATCATTACTTCACTATTATCTAATTAATCTATATCTTATTTTCTACTTGAAGGCTTTTTTGACACTCTTCATTAAACCATCAAATATTATTATTTAATCACATTCACTTAACATTTTCAGACTTTTAAAAATTTTTTTGGCAAAACAAAATAATCTTTATGAAAATTTGATTCAATGTTTCAATCAAATTGTTTTAAAAATTTTATTGATATTTACAAACTTAATCTTTAGATAAATTTTTCGAAGAATTTGTTAATAATGTACCATATGAAACTTGTTTCAGCTAAATAAAAATTTATTTTAGTTTAAAAACTTTGTACTCTGAACTTTTTCCAATTAAAATTTAAATTCACCTCTCAATCACTCTGCTGACACAAAAGAAATTCAGATTTACTCCATACGCGGAGCGTTTTATTTCTTTGCTACTTTATTCTGAGTGATGGAGTGAAAATTTACTCCTGATTTATTACTGGTTATTACCATATGTAACCAATGTATACATGGCCATATCGAAAAATTTTTTTACGGGAATTATATTTTTAAAACAAAGCATTTTTTTTTTTTTATTAATTGTGTTAGATAAATTAGTGTAATCTTATTTTTTTAATATCTCTAAAGTTTCTTTTTCAACTTTTTTCTTATGCATTACTTGTACAGCGTATTTAAAGTTATACTATGCTCATTGTATAATCTTACTCAGTGTTTATTTCTTAACTATAATTTATTGGAGTAAGGATATTTCAATTGAATTGTTAAATTTAAAAGCATAGGAGTAATTATTACTCTTAGCGATTTATTGACAAATACTAACTGATAATCTAAAATTAGACAATTTTGTTAATATCTTAGACTAATTATTGATTAATAGATAGTTGATAAATTGTCGATAGATAGATACCCGACTAGAAAAAAAATTGTAAAACCAATTGGAACCCAATTGGGTGCCCAATAGGGAACCCAACATTGGGATGTAACGCAGCACCCAAGATGGTCCCGATCGGGTAATCCCTATTGGGTCCCAAAGGGGTGTACCCAACTATATTCCAATGGGGCATACTCTATAGGGTTCCAATTGGATCAGCCCTGCAGAAACCATAAGATAACCCAATAAAATCCCAACATACAAAAGATTTGCTAAAGTTAATTTTTTATTTAAATAAAATAAATAATAAGAATAATTTTATTCGACTACACCATTATTTTTTTTGTTCATATTGTTTATCTTTCGAAGAAGACCATGGCCGTCCCAATCCCGAGCTCCTCGTAAAACCGATTTTAGACCAGTTAAAATTGCCGGTTTGTCTACAGCATAAGCTGCATTTGAGCCCAATTTTTTTTTATTAAAATATCTAAAATATTAAAAAAAAATTAATTTTCAATAGTTAAGACATACATTCAACAAAATTAATAAATATTATAGTAAAATAATTTACCTTCAACAGAAGTGTAAAAATTTAATGTCTTGAAAACTTTTTTATTTTTATCAACATGTGACACTTTTGATGGCACATATTTTAGAGCAATATCACGGGAAATATATGCTCGAATAAGATGACTCATATTTTTTACGAGAGTCTCGTTTTTGTTGACATGCTGCATCATCTGACATTTCTGCAAACAATTTGACACTTATAACTTAGAGCTCATCTAATCTACTGTGTGGAAGTGGAGGTTCCTTCAATGCCCATTGACGAAGTTCCTCAATTTCATCTAAATCATTTTCTTCGTCAACACCAATCATGTCATCGTCACTATCTTCGAACAATTCTCTAAGATCATTTAATTCTTCTTGATCTGCAACATCAATTTCTTCATGATTATCCACTTCATCAATTTGTTCATCATTGTCACTTGATACATAGCTATCGAGATCATTATTCAGGAAAAAGTTTCTATCATCATCAATTGCTTCAGGTGCATCTTCGTTATCACTGGAACTAGATGATAAGTTGTGATCACCATCAACCATTTGACCATCATCTTGAAGCTGAAACGTTCCTCGATGTCTTTTGGCTCTTAATCGTCCAAGCTTACGTCTAACGTACTCACGATCTCCAATAGACATTTTTAATACTATTACTATTCCTATACTACTAACTACACAGTTGATATATTTTGATTTAAACGAAAAACCAATTACTAATAATAAATTATTATCACTTTTCAATAACTATGAATAAAATTTTTGATTAATTTTACACAACACAAGTTAATTAAGAACGCAAAAAGTTTTTAATAAAATATGTCAACACTTACAAAACGTGATTTAACATTATTTTTAGGTTATTGATAAATGATATTTGTAAGATGCCACCTTGTAATCGAAGTCTACACTAACACTATTCAAAGCGGGTCATGTGTTCTCATGGCGGGAACGTACTTGCTATATTGAACTACTGAAAACAGGCCATACTAATGTACACTATGCCATTTATATCACTAACCATACCAATGAAAGCAAGAAAGAAAAAGATACAATTAAAATGGTTTTCACGAAAAAAAATGTTGTCCCGAGCAACTTATGTTTTTTTTTTTCTCTCCGTTGAATGTTATTTTGGATAATCTATAAAATTATTTATTCGTTCTGAAATTTAAATTATTTTTTTTTAAGTTGACATTTCTATTTTAAAAACATTAGTAAGTAACTATACTGTATCATTATGCGTCGATTTTTAAGTTCGGATAACCTAATGTATTCCCAAAAATATTCAAAAGGGGAAAAACCGACAGTGAGTTACTGATAAGAAGGTTTAGTTTTCCCAACGTGTTACCAATTAGTTCCCAATCGGGATAAACCTCACAGCAAGTTATTTATTTTGACGTTGGGTTATCCCAAAAAAATCCCAACAGTAACCCAACTGGGCAAACCAATCACGAGTCATTAATTTTTACATTGGGTTTTCCCAACATTTTCCGAAGTATATCCCAATTGGGTAAACCCATTTGCAATTTTTTTATTTTAACGTCGGGCTTACCCAACATAGTCCCAATCATATCCCAATAGGGATAACCCTATTGGGCTTGCCCCATCAATAGCCAATTGGGTCCCCATGTATGCTTGGGAATAATTTCTAGTCGGGTAGTTGATAGGTAGACGATGTAGTTGTCTAGTGAGTAGGTATCTGACTGACGATTTTTGTTTGAGGTAATACAGTGAGAGGTTACAGTTTGAGCAAATGAGGAAAAGGTCGATAGGTGTGGTTACGTTATTTGTGCAAAATTATTGGTAGTCGAAATTGTAGGCGTAAAGAAATAACTTGAAGGTAGAGAACAAGTCGAAAACAGATGTTATGCACATGTTTGACAGAAAAATTTTATTACAAATTAAAAAAAATACTAGTATACGTTGCGCGAGCAAGCGCGCGTGTGAATGTTGGTATGGAATTATCTATATTTTCATGCTTATGATATATTTGACCAATCACATTACGAATAAAATGTCTTCATCAATGTATATATTTTCATATTTTTCATCTAAATTATAAGAGTGGACTAGTATACGTTGCGCGCGCAAGCGCGCGTGTGAATGTTGGTATTGAATTATCTATATTTTCATGCTTATGATATGTTTGACCAATCACGTTACGAATAAAATGTCTTCATTAATGTATATAATTTCATATTTTTCATCTAAATTATAAGAGTGGATTCGTCGTAAGATACAATAAAAATACAATAAAAAAGAAACTCAAGGATACTTAATCCCTAAATTTACGTTAGTATTTTCAAATTTAGACTGAAAGGTTTAGTTTCAAATGAAGTGCAGCAAATTATGAGGAGAAAACTATTTAAAAAAATTAGAAAAACGGTTCATCCTAAAGGCCATCCCTGCAACTTCCCGCTCATTTTGTACTTAAACGCTTCAAACTACATTTTACGTTTTTGAGCTCTTCGAGCTCAAAAATATTGTTTTTGTGTCAATTTGTGCTCTTCGAGCTCAATACTCTAATAGCAGTTTAAAGACACAATTTTTTTGGATTTTTAAACGGCAATAACTTTTGAATGAATGAACCGATTTTCAGATGGTTGGCGGCAATCGATGTAGTTTTTTGAGCTTTATGAAAAAAAAGTAGCTGTTTCAAGCTTTTGAGCTCTTCGAGCTCAAAAGTCTCATCAAAGTTTGATAGAATAGGATTTTTTTAATTTTCAAACTGCTATAACTTTCGAATGAATGAACCGATTTTCACGCAGTTGGCGGCAATCGACGCAGTTTTTGAAGCTCCATAAAAAATTTTCAAGTTTAAATCGATCGAGCCATGAAGTTCGAAGTTATTACAAAAAAAACACTTTTTTCGATTTTTTTCGACAACGATATCTCACGAACGCATCAACCGATTCTGACGTTTTTGGTGGCGATCCATGGAGGTTTTCATGGTTAAGAGCTGATTAGTTTTTGAGACCGACCGGTTCAGCCAATTCGGAGATATTTAAAAAAAATTAAAAAAAAACAACTTTTTTTTCACTTTTTTTGGATTTTCTCGAAATCTACCTGTCCGAATCAGTTCAAATTTTCAGGAAATCTAAGTTTAGTGAAGCCCTTTCGAATGACACCAACCGCGATGAAATCGGTCAAGTCGTTCAAAAGTTACAAGAGGTTTACACACACACACACACACACACACACACACACACACACACACACACACACACACACACACACACACACACACACACACACACACACACACACACACACACACACACACACACACACACACAC
>CAJNRD030001117.1:7646611-7657701 GCA_905319865.3 Cotesia congregata | reverse complement strand
ATATATATATATATATATATATATATATATATATATATATATATATATATATAAACTGGCCAAAACATAAACAATTGAAAACATTATTTTTTATCGTTTTATAAGTATATTATTAATTCATTTGTTATATACCTTAAAATATATTTCAACATACATCTTCGATATAAATTATCTCATGGGGCAATCTTCTTATAGAGAAACTTAGCTGAAAATCGTTACAAGTTTTAAGGCCATTAGCGTAACAATTTAAACTAAGCGCAGCTTTTTAGTAGATAAATTTACCTTACCGTAAAATGACTTAGATAAAGTATCGGGCAATAAAAAGCGGACACCAATAGAATAAAAAAGCCGGTGTTAATTAAGTGATAAAAGTTGAATAATTGATAGCACTTTTTACTAAATCTAACTTTCAGATTTTAAGTAGAGATTTAAGTGATTAAGTCTTGAATTTAAAAAGACACTTTTTTTTTTCAAAAGAGTTTAATTCAGCCGAGTGGAATATGAATTTGTATGATATTTAATCTCGTAAGTGGCGTTTTGTCGAAAATATTTATGATAAAATGAAGTGTATTCGCCGAAAGGCAGTTGTATTTATGGCGTCGTTGTTCGTATAACTTGAATTTATGCGATATTTACCGTTAGTTTTATACCATACAATACTATATTTTACCATGCAGAGAGTGAAGAAAGAGATGCAGTTGTGCACAGTATGATATAGAAGCGAGAGACAAAAGCGAGTTACTTCACAAGGAGGTGTTGACAATAACTCGGAAATTCTTGAAACATAGTTTAAAGCTTATACATAGACAAGTAGGAAGAACAGCAGAATAGGAAATGTAGGAGCCAAGATGAGCCAAGTTAAAGTTGATACCCACTTAACCTGGTTCTTTTGTTCCAGCCGATGTCTTTGCTAGAAAAGAAAGAAATCAACCGAAAGAGCTGGGACAGAAAGCTAACGGGAATTTTCTTACGGAATATCTATAACTTTTAAATTCACATTTGTTTCCGTGTTTTACGTCCTCTGACAAACTTCGACTGCTATGACTATATTTATAGTAGCTCAAATTTACGGGTCTTAATAGTAGTTTTGGACAACGCGTTCAGGGTGTGCATTACTCGCAACTTATCAAGGTTAAGCTATTTTCTTAATTTTGATTACAATTGTTATTTTTTCTTAAAATTTGTTGTAAAATGAAAAAAATGCAGTATTTGATGTTTTAAGCTAAAAAAAAATATTGATGAGAATCGAACCCGAGTCTTTAAGTTTAACATGTATACGCTTTGACAATCAATTTTTCCTCAATTCGATAGTCGTTCTTACTTGACTAAATCACTTATTACATTGCAAATTATAGAACAGCTTAATTTATTATTAAAAAACTCATTACTACTAAACAAGAAACTCACCAAACTATAACCAGTTTTCGTTAATTGCCTATTAAATATGAATGTGATGTTATAGATGGCATTAATAAATGTCACTATGTTTGTCTAAGAGCTGCTTGACATTTAAAAGTATTATACCTGAAATTTTTCTTTTGCATTCAAATATTCAGTTTGAATTAATTTAAGAAATTGACGAATTGAATCGAAAAAAACTCCAAGATAAAGAATAAAATTTGCTATTTAACAATTGTAATAACTCTTAAGAAGAATTGGCATACAGTGAACACGTTTATTAGGTATTTTTTTACTTTACTTTATATTTTATTTTGTATTTAATACTACGGTAATTAATGAAGTATAAATGAATATACACAAATTCGCAATTATACAATCATACAATAGTGAAGTGTTGTTAGTTAGTCTAAATCCCCGTGATTTTGAATTTCTATTTGACTACTAGACGTTGACGTCTTTTTTGCAACTGCACGGAAAAAAATTTCTGGGAAAATTTACGATACAACTATTGTAAAGCTGGACTATACTTTTATTACTATTAATTTTCAAATATTTTAGAAGAAAATTTACTATTTATTCATGAAATTTTACAATTTACGATTAGAAAAAATACGATGTTACTATTGTAAAAAATAAGGATTAAAATTTCCAGTGCTGCCTCTGTATCTTTCCAATAGAACTATAACAAATTTTATAATAGTTGAATTGGAATGTTTGTCAATTAGTGTGAGCGATGGCGGTGCACAGCGCTAGACTCCGAGTTTATGTAAATGTTAAAGGATATGGGTACTAGTTTACCTCGGATAGCGTAGAGGGAGAGTCTCTGGCTGCCAACAAAGAGTTCTGGGTTCGATTCCCGGATAGGACGAAAATTCCGATTTCTTTTGTCGGCTACTGTATTGGTACCAATCAGTCCAACATCCTATCTCTCTCCCTCCCTAAAATTTATTTAAAAAAAAACCGACTGTCAATTTTTACAATAGTTGAATTGTAAAGTTTACAAACACATATTGTATAATTTGCTCTATATTATTCGACTTTTTAAGTTTCTTGCTAGCCTTGCTTGTTGAATAAAATTTACAATAGTAGATCGTAAAAATTACTAAATGAGAAGTACAGTCCACCGTTACTATGTATTTAATAAAAATTACGATAGTGATATAATAAAAATTCCTTCAATTTTTTTTCCGTGTGTAAAATTTTTCTTTGTGAAGTTTTATTAACTCTGAATAACTCTTTTGAACGAGTTCGAAGTCCTGGAATTACTGTGATTTTTTATGGCAAATTAAAAGTTTTTCCCGCTTAGTCAAACTTTTTAAGAAAAAGTAAACATTTAATAACTGTTGTTCGTACATAGAAAATTATTCTCACTATTTGCAGAGAAATATTTCTGCAAGGGTTAAAACATCATTGAGACGCAATAATTTTTTTTTTTTGGCTTTTTGAATGAAAAAACTTGTTTTTGATTAATCAAGAATATAAATATCTTCAAAGAAAACGAAATTATTGATTATTTTGGAGAATATTTTATGACGTCGCATTTGAAGATATTCAATTTTAAATGTATAATTTCTCTTTGATAAGAATAAATTTCTTGCAACAAAAATATTTTTCTTGAATCGAAGTTCTTTAATGTACCATCAATCCACTCTTTAAACTCAAACGATTACAATTTTGATGATACCAGTACTTAACTTTCTACTATTTATTTGATTTTATTGGAATAAATAGAAAAATCAAACAAATAAACAATATAATAGCGAATTATGATCGGACGTATGCTGCTTTGGATTTAGAGGTCACGGAGGTCATGTTATAACCTATAAATACTCTAAATTTCAGATCTATTGTATATTTATGTTTAGCTCTAAATTTATTGGCGCGCATATCGATAAACTCAGAGCACAATACTCACGACGTTTATGTTGTCAATAAATAATCCGGTGCAAAAATAATAACACTAACAATAAAATTCGGATCATCTACTAACACATTCAAAAATATTAAAAAAAGATATTAAAGTTTTGATATTTATGCGAAACTTTACAATAATTTATTCAGGCACGATTCAATTGTTAATGAAGCAATTTAGTTAATCGGCTTATTTATGTTGACGATCTATTAAAACTTCAATTAAAAATAAAAAACAGAGTAGCCAATTTATTTAAAATTACGCGGATCAAATAATCCATGTCAACTTTGAACGTTAATAATAAACCATTTAAATGGAAATTCTCTGATCTATTAACATTTACAATCGCGATTATCTAATCTGCATATTCATAAGCTGGAATGTCATATTAGTAAATATTGATCGTGAGATTAATTAAACGTAACGCTTGAAAAAAAAAATTATTAATATTAAATACACCGAAACATATTTCACATTTTATGCGATGCATCATAGCCATTCACGATGGTTTTTTATTTTTTAATATTTTTATTATTTTTTTTTAGTAACAGTGGGTATGCTCAGTTACTCTGTTTCTTCATACTTTATTGATGTATACTGGCGGATTTTCTGAATGCACCATCGAGAGAAAAAGTCTTCTGCTTTGGACTCCATATGCACGCGGATATGAATTCACGCTCAGTATACTCGCTAAATTTTCAGTGTACACTAGGATTTATTTGTTTGCAGAGAGAAAAAATATACATTTACAATGAAAGCTCAAGCTCTAGCTGAAGGGTATACGGCGGTTTATTTAGTTAATATTTTTGTTTTATTTTAGTTTATTAGCGTTGAATAAATAGCTATTGAAAACGATGAAAAATTTTACGTCGTTAATTGAACTGCTCCGAGATTACTCAGCGTAACTGAAACGTTTTTTTTTCTCTTTTTTTATTACTGTGTAATTGAAACTTTATAAGGATAAATTTAAATATTGGCCAAAAATAAAAGATTTTTTGGAACGACTCTTCATATTAAGAAGCATTAAAGAGTATTGTACGGTTGAAAAATTTTCTTCACCTCTTTTTGCAACTTTTTTTTAATCTTATATTTTTTTTTAGCTCACGGAACCCACAAAATTTTTAGACTATCAAACAGAGAATTCAATCAAGATTATCTCTCCATATTTCAAACATTTATTCAATGGAACTTTTCCGATTCAAAATTTTTATTTTAACAAGGAAACTATTGATAGTGATTGAATCTATTAAACTGAAGTTTTATTAAGCTCCATAATTTTAATTATGATTATATTGTTTTGGCAACATTTTTAACTGAAGAAATGATTAGTAAATAATCTAACGCCGAAACAATGATGTCTTTTAGTTTTTCTTCAATTTATTTTGGCAACAAAGAAAATAACGTACATAGATGGCGCATATCATAAGCGCGTGCACGGTGAGAAATTTCTATTATTTTTTATTCTGCATGGATTTTAAATTTTACAATGGTGCATATTACTAGTGAACCTTATTGACTCAGAATAAAATTTTACAATGGCCCATAGTAATTTCCGAAACAAATGAAATCAGACATAGCAAACGGTAGAAATTGAAATGTACCATAGTAAAATGAAATATGCAATAATTTAAATTTCCGAATGTACTATAGCAAAAAAAATAAGAAAATGTTTGTAAAAAATAAAAAATTTTAGAGTAAAAAATATTTTTAGCAATCAAAAAAAATATCAAACCAAACAAGATTTTTTTTGCTTGTAATAATTTTTAAAAATATTTTTTTAAAATATAGTTTTTTTATTTGTTTTCTATTTTTAATTTGAACGAAGGATTTATTTTGGCAGTTAATTATATTATAAATAATTATAAACACAATATATAACTTTTAAATTATTTTTCATTATAATAATAATATATTATTAGAAAAGTGTCGGTTGCAGGTTAACCATCAAATGTTTGTTTTAATCTTAATTTTTCTCGGTAAATTATTAAATATTTTATTATTTAGGAATCTTACAAATTTTTATTAACTATTCATATGTTAATTGCAATAAACATTGTTTTAAATAAATATTAGTCTATAAATCCATCAACATATGAATAGTTAATAAAAATTTATAAGATTCCTAAATAATAAAATATTTAATAATTTACCGAGAAAAATTAAGATTAAAACAAACATTTGATGAAATATAGTTTTTTTTTATTTGTTTTCTATTTTTTTTAATTTGAACGTAGGATTTATTTTGGCAGTTAATTTTATTATAAATAATTATAAACACAATGTATAACTTTTAAATTATTTTTTATTATAATAATAATATATTATTAGAAAAGTGTCGGTTGCAGGTTAACCATCGAATGTTTGTTTTCATCTTAATTTTTCACGTTAAATTGTTAAATATTTTATTATTTAGGAATCTTACAACAAAGCAGCACGAAAAAATGAAAGAGCGTGCGTCGCGACTGACGCGCATACGTTTACTATGGGACATTTGAAAATTTCATAGTCACAATTTTAAGTTTAAACCGAGTACACGTGACTAAATGTCAAATTTTTTTTATAAATTTTTATTGTCGACTGAGTAACAGAAATTTTACTATGGAACTATAATGAAAAGTTTTAAGCACACTCACAGTTTTTGTTCAGTCAGTTTACGAAAATTTTTTATATATGTTTATGTAACAGTTACATGGTCAAATTTACTATGGTCCCTAGTAAATATTGATTGGTACAATATGATATTCTTAAATTTTTATGGTAATATTTTGAATTGAGTCATTAAGGTTCAGTCTTATTATGTATGCATAGTAAATTTCTACAGAAATTTCTCACCGTGTGTAATTCGAAACAGAGTGGTCGGGATAATTTGATAGAGTTTTTGGTACGACACATAATGCGAAGAATTAAAGAATGCAATACGATCCAAAAAAATTTTTATGACTTGGCTGCAACTTGTGATACTCTTATTAGTATGCGGACACCAACATAATATGTATACCATCAAAAAGATAATTTATTGAAGTTATTGAGTGTAATAGAACCGAGAAAATAATTAAAATAAGCAACAAATTTGTTCCCGTCAAGCATAAGAAATATATTTCTATCTTGGAAGCACAATTACTTGACAAGAAATCCATTATGTATATATTTAATTTTCTTTTTTAATTCGTTTAAAAGATTCATTTTGTCCCTTTTAGGGTTTAGCATCGCAAACAACTATCTAGTTCGGTATTGTTTAATTATATTTAATGGAGAACTAAAATGCTATTTTCTTTATTGTTATTCATAACACTTTATAGTAAATTTTGTTCCATAGGCGCATGCGCATTATAACAACAGTTGGAGCTGAGTAAGCAAGAGATCTCGAAATATCGCGAAATATTTGAATTATAAATAACGCGAGTAATTGGCAATAATTAATTTCTTTTTTTCGAACTTAACTCAATAAACTAGCTATACTATACATTTTTTATTAATAATTCAATAAGTATTCTGAGTTTCTATTTTGGGTTTTCAATTTATTTTTTAATTTATACTTTACTAACTTCTACTAGAGCACCGCAATTCAGCAGATGTTGATACCAACGATAGAAAGTGTGTCACTGGTTTTGGCACTGATACATTTATTACAAGAAAACGGAAAAGATTTTTACTAGCGATATTTTATATGGTCGTATTCTTCATGAATCTAAATCTAATAAAAAAATAATCAGGTTAAGTGATCTTGTTTTTTTTAACAATATTGTGTTTTCAGAGATTGAAACTGCGAACTTTTGAACGGTAACTTCATTATTAAAAAATTTAAACCTTCTCATAAATTACTCACCAGCGTTTTATTAAAACAAACTATTTATACACTGAGAAAAAAGTTTTCTGTTAAGTACGACACAATATTGCTAATATAGCGATACGCGCGTCTCTATCTAGAGGATAGTAAGGTTAGGAAAATTGTATACTAATAGTAGCAATAGTATCGTGCATGGCACCCGAATGGATAGCAACGGTCGCGATCCAGACTGCTGCTAGTAGCTATACGGATCGTGCATGGCACCCGAATGGATAGCAACGGTCGCGATCCAGACTGCTGCTAGTAGCTATACGGATCGTACCTGTAACAATGCTCTCGTTGCAATACAGTATATAGGTGACGCAGATTACAAAATTTTTTTTCAGCCCATTAAAATATTAAAAATTGTTTTAAATTCTCTTGCAAATAGTATTTACTTTTTTTGCGAGTCAAACGCCCCGCCGCAGTTTGACGTCCGAATAAAAAGACTCAATTTGGCACACTATAACTGACTAGGTGACTATACAACAAAGTAAAACTTATTTGTTTAATACTACCGCCATTCGGCAATATACATAAAGATTTACAGAATTTATATAATGTATCAGGGAACAATTCGAGTGATTAAATTAATTAATTAATTGGTTTATTTAGTGGTAAGTGAGCAGCAAATTCTTCGTGGCAGTGATGAAGTTACTATAATGTCATATTATATAATATAGCTATAGCTATTGTGATCACTGTTTACAAAAAAAAGTTGAAATGGCTGTTTGAAGGATAGAAAATTGGGTGCATCTGCCAGCCGAAAAATATTAATTATAATTAAACAAAACAATATAGAGCCAAGATTTTTATAACAGTTCTTCATATGAACCAGGAGAGAAGGTTGAAAAAAAAATCAATTTTAAAAATTGACTTTTTAAAAATTAACTGTGTTTTTACGGATATAAAAAGCTTCAAATTAACGGCATAAGCCAGAAAAACCGGTTTTTTAGATGAAATTTTAAATAATCAATTCAAGAGTATTTTTAATTTATCCTGTAATAATTTCTCTTTGTAAGTATTTATTTTACATCTTAAAGACGTATGTTTTGAATTTTATATACAATTTGGAAAATACCTCATCAACAAAAGTAAGCGATTGAAACGTATCTTGACAGTAGATGTGTGTTGTTGATATATTGTGATGTTTGAGTTGCTTTTTTTAATCTCCGTCAGCTTGCGGTGACATTGGAATGAATATAAGTAGAAATTTAGTGACAGAAGGAAAATAGACCCGAGGGCGCGGAGTAACATAAATGACAGGTATCTGTTAGGCTCATCTGGTAAGATAAAATGGAGGTCCTGCTGAAGTACTGACATGAATATTAATGCAGTAAAAGCTGATGTCGGGTGATAAAATAAAGAACCAAATAGAAAACGGACCAAAGAAAAAAAAGCGAAAACAAATTTATTGAATTACGGTTTGGTTTAAAGAAGAAAAAAGACAATGAAAATTAAATTGCAAGAAAAAAGTTAAAGTAATGAATGTAAGAACCATTTCGTTAAATTCCGCTTATAGCGAATTGAGCCACAAATAATTGAGAGAACTCTCGGTAGCAAAGTAATGCATTATTATATTTCTGAATAAACCCATTGAATTTAATTAATAATATTTTTATTTGTTTTTCCAGATATGTCGATCGTTATTTTATTTCGCGATTTTCAGTTAACAATGGAGCTTACTGTATTTCACGATCAATTTTTAAATAATTAACTTCTAGTTTATGCTTCACTCTCTAGATGTATTGTAATTTCATTGTTTTATTGTTTAAATGTTTTGTTAATAGCAAGTTTATTGAATTCGCTAACAATCATCGCTTGTTTTTTGTTCACGGATTCCTTTTTTTTTTTGGAAATTTTTTTCGAGCTATAGAAGTCGCTGATAGAAGTTGTCGCGAACAATGGACCATCTGGCGAACTAGTGCAGGTATGAAAAGGCGGAACATAATTGAAGATCATTAAATTTTCTGGATATACATTTTACTGAATTTTCATGTACTTTCAGTTTTTTTGCGATATTGGGAGTAGAAATAATTTTGATCACTATTTATTTATTAATTATATTGTATTATTTTTTTCCGTATATTGATTTCTTTCGACGAAATACGAATTCAAAAATACGATCAAAAAAAAAATTTTTTTTAACTTCCCGCTAAGAAAATTGAAAATTTTCAAAAATCGGGAAGTTATTGGTTTTACCCCGTTTTTCGAAAATCGAGTTTTCATCAGATCTCGACGTTTTGAGGTCCTAGGAAGCTTCCCTGACTATTTCCATGAGGGTGTCACTATGTGTGTGTGTGTGTGTGTGTGTTTTTTTTCCTTAAGGGGGGGAATCCTTTTTGCGGATTCCAGGCAGAGCTGCTTGGCCTGGATATGTGGCGACTCGACGCAGCGTCATACTAAAACTCGACGCTGACGCCCCTACCCACTAAACCCTAAACCCCTTTCTCTTCTATCCTCTGATCCCCCATGGTACCGCCGTAAGGCATTTCTTCGCGGGGGGAGGAATTAGCTGCCGCTCTTCCTTCTGGTGGCTAAGATGTTATCTTCCTTCTAGATTCTGTCTTTTGCTCTTTTTCTCTCGATGGAACGCAGCTCTGTAAGCACTTCTGTGGCAAAAGTGTTCGTTGCATTCCAAGCAGCTTCTGAAGACAGCATTGCTTCTACGACTGACTCTAATTGAATTCTCTTCTTCAGGATCCTTTCCAGCTCCTCACGTTGTTGATTGAAACGAAAGCAATCGAAAAAAAACGTGCTCTGCATCTTCAGTGGCTCCAGGGCAGGACAGGCACTCCGGAAAATCGTCATGCTTAAAGCGGTGAAGATAAGCCCGAAAACAGCCATGTCCTGACAACATCCGTGTTAGGTAGTAGTTGACCTCACCGTGATTCCGATTCAGCCAAAGGTCGATCTTTGGTATGAGACGATGCATCCATCTACCCTTCTCTGCGGCATCCCACTGAGATTACCATCGTGCGATGCTGTGCTGTCTTTGTTCCATTCTGAGTTCTTCTGCGCTCAGTGTTGTTGACCTCTTTCATTGGTAAAGGTTCCGTCTTTCTTCAGCTAAGACTCTGAGAGGTAGAGTTCCAGAAATGACGAACACTGCTTCCTCAGATATTGTGCGAAAGGCGCAAGCTACTCTTAGGGCACCCAGACGATATACTGGTCCAGCCTTTCTCCATGATTCTAGCTTTTCTAGTGCGTCCGCCCAGATAGATATTCCGTAAGTAAGCACTGATGTGACTACAGATGATAGTAGTAGTCTTCTGCTCTGCTCTGGGCCTCCGACGTTTGGCATCAGCCGTGCTAAGCTAGCTACCACTACTGATGCTTTTGCACTCACGTGTTCGACTTGCGGCTTAAAGTTGAGTCGGGCGTCAAGCATCACTCCCAGATATCGGATATAAGGTTGTGATGTGATTTCATGTTCGCCGACTTTCAGCTTAATGGTCTCTACCACTTTTCTGCTAGTAATAAGCACTGCCTCAGTCTTATGGAGCGCCAGTTGCAGGTTCGCTGCGTCCATCCACCGGTTAACGCGCTCAAAAGTGAGATCAAACATATGGTTTATCTCGTCAAGGTGTTTGGCAACAATCACTACGGCTACGTCATCTGCATATGCCACAAGTTTGACGTTTCTTGGCAGAGTTAGCCTTAGTAGGCCGTTATACATAATATTCCACAGGAGCGGGCCTAGAACTGAATCTTGTGGTACATCTCTCCAGTAATATCATACTCCCTCGGACCGTTCTTCGAGTCATACTTCAAGACCCTATTTTCAAAGTAGCTTGTTACGATCTTAAGAAGATATTCTAGTACATTCTTCTCTTGGAGGGCCTGCATGATACATTCCCAATTGGCGGAGTTGAATGCGTTTCTAATGTCCAGGGTCGCCACCAGGCAATACTCTTGTGTGTGTGTGTGTGTGTGTGTGTGTGTGTGTGT
>CAJNRD030001117.1:7607255-7632077 GCA_905319865.3 Cotesia congregata | reverse complement strand
AAATATAGTTTTTTTTTATTTGTTTTCTATTTTTAGTTTGAACGTAGGATTTATTTTGGCAATTAATTTTATTATAAATAATTATAAACACAATATATAACTTTTGAATTATTTTTTATTATAATAATAATATATTATTAGAAAAGTGTTGGTTGCAGGTTAACCATCAAATGTTTGTTTTCATTTTAATTTTTCACGGTAAATTATTAAATATTTTAGGAATCTTACAAATTTTTATTCACTATTCATATGTTGATGGATTTATATTTATTTAAAACTTAATGTTTATTGCAATTTTTATAACACCGTTAACCACTGCTGATAGCGTTTGTACACTTATGTTGACAAAACAAAGCCGCACGAAAAAATGAAAGAGCGCGCGTCGCGACTGACGCGCATACGTTTACTATGGGACATTTGAAAATTTCATAGTCACAATTTTAAGTTTAAACCGAGTACACGTGACTAAATGTCAAATTTTTTTATAAATTTTTATTGTCGACTGAGCAACAGAAATTTTACTATGGAACTATAATGAAAAGTTTTAAGCACACTCACAGTTTTTGTTCAGTCAGTTTACGAAAATTTTTTATATATGTTTATGTAACAGTTACATGGTCAAATTTACTATGGTCCCTAGTAAATATTAATTGGTACAATATGATATTCTTAAATTTTTATGGTAATATTTTCAATTGAGTCATTAAGGTTCAGTCTTATTATGTATGCATAGTAAATTTCTACAGAAATTTCTCACCGTGTAGCGGGAAGTTGCAGGGATGGCCTTTAGGGTCAACCGTTTTCCTAATTTTTTTTTTATAATAATACACTTTTTTTCATTCATCTCACTCAAGTTTTATTATTTCATACGTTATAACATATTGAGGTTTACCAAACTCTCTAATGCATTTTTGTTTCAAAAGATTTTAAAGGGTTTTTCCTTTGCTACATTATAAACATTTGTGTTCATAGGGATACTTTTGTTTAAACTTTTCACCGTAAGAAGTTTTATTCTACCGAACGAGAAAAAATAAATCTCATGTGCGGGCTTTTCTTTTCAAATGTTTATGCTTGAGTTGAAGTTTCAAATACCATTGCAAACATCACTCGAGCCAAAATAACGCGCATTCAACTATACATTTACACCGGTTTTACATTCCCTCGCCATAAAAAGGTTCAGTAAATCAAAAAAGAAAAATATCAAATAATTTATTTTATAAAAATAAATAACAATTGCAAATAAATTCGTGAAAAATAAAATTAAAAAAAAAATTTAATTACAACTATTGTAAATTTCTTTGTACAAAAAAATTTATTTACCACAAAAGATGTCAAATACTTGTTATTTACTCAAAATAATTACAAGCTAACAATTGTATTTTAAATAACTGAATTTAAAAATAAAATATTTAATTATTAATAGAAGCCCTTTTAATGTTAATAATTAACGCTGTTGATGAACAAGCAATCAGTTAAATTATATAGTATATAGATATAGGAGGATAGGACCGCGAAAGCTTGTATATTGACGCTCTTTCCATTATTTAATTAACATCAGAGAATGCTTGTACCGCACACTCGACCATCATTGGTTATCGATTGCATACGTAACACGTCGACG
Source organism: Cotesia congregata (assembly GCA_905319865.3). Classification (NCBI taxonomy): domain Eukaryota; kingdom Metazoa; phylum Arthropoda; class Insecta; order Hymenoptera; family Braconidae; genus Cotesia; species Cotesia congregata. The sequence continues at coordinate 7,630,456 of CAJNRD030001117.1, read as the reverse complement.
ATCGAACCTCCGACCGATATACAATATATATAACCTGGAGATCCCAGGGCTCGAATAATTACCCTCTTTATTTTACCTGCTATTAAATAATTTTACATTATCAATAATGAAATATAATTATTAATTATATGTATTAAAAAAAAAAAAAAAAAAAGCATCGGTCCCAATAGACATCGAATCTGAAGCTTTTTCATCAGCTACGTAACGCCTAATTATTTTACATCGGAGGTTCCAGTGACCCAATTCACTCCCACTTACTCAAAGTATAATATTATTGTACATTGTATATATAATAACCAACTTGTAGCTTCCCCTAATCAACTTCTCGCGTTCTGAATAAAATAACCAGCACTTCGAAGGAAGGACTAAAAAATTCAAACCGGCTTACTACGAATAGAAAACAAACTCGCTATTGAAACTTGTACGTGAGTGAACTTTTGTTTATTCTTAAAACCTCTAAACGAACAACGGAGGCTTTATTTTTATTGGAAAGTTACTGTGGTTCATAGCGTATATAGTTAAAACAAAACCGCAGGATTATTTGGATACACTAGGAGAAAAATAGTTGATTCAAGATAAATATTCTATTCGAAATTCCACTCCGGTTTTGAGATATTCAGAATACAAAACCCATTTTTCTAGCTACTGTTGTATATTTTTGTAAAGTGGCTGAAATAAAAAAAATGCAAAGAAATAACTTGTAGGAAATTCAATTTACTACAAAATTTATTTCAGTGCTCATATCACTAAAATGCTTAATTATAAGCAGTTGAATACTTCAAAATCAGGCTAAATTGGATTTTATCAAAATTTTTTATTTTTTCTAAAAATGCGGACGTCAATCACCATGTCGTCTTAACCAAAAATTGGTTTAGTCCACAAATAGGACTCTTAAAAATCAAAAAAATAATTTTCATTCCATAACAATGGCTCAAACTTAACTCTCTTGTATAAGGGCAATTTAGTGACCATGCGCTCCTTGTTGGAAATTTTTTACCCTGATATTAATCAAAAAATTAAATATTGACATATCAAATTATACCAAGCCAGAGATGTCCATGTATGTACAGAAAAAAATTAATTTGATTCAAGAGAAAAATTCTTAAACCAAGAAAATCATTCGAAGAGTTTCATCATCTTGATTCAAGTAAAACAATTCTCGATCTCAGAAATTTTTCTTGACATATGTAAATTTGACTTCGTTAAAGAATGTTTCTCTTAAATCAAGTTAATTTTTTTTCTCCCCTCCGTGCGGAAAGCGTCAATTTTCCGCTCGCTGCGCTAAACGAAAATGCTGCTTTCCGCCTCCGTCGAGGAGAAAAATAGTATTCTCACCACGGGCAGGAAATAAGAAAGCCTCAGATCACATGTTTGTCGACCTCGGCTTCGCCTCGGTCAACAATTACATGTAATCTGAGACATTTCTTATTTTCCTGCCCCAGGTAAGAAAAATACTATTTTGATCCCTAGCAGGAAAAAAGGAAAATCAGCCGAGGGCTAATGTTCCTTTTCAATTATAAGCTCGTGTTAACAAGCCCGAAAACGTGTAGCAATAAATCATCAATAAATTAGGGGTGTCATATCATAATATGCCGGATGAATAATGTTTTTTGAATTGCCGGCATCGACCAACAATAAATAAGGAACAATAGAGAGCAAGCTTTGAGTTCAAACAATAATAAATAACAACTCTTACCTCGGTATCATTCCACCACATGTGCAATCGATAATTCCTGAGAATAGCTGGATTGTCGTTGATATGGTCTACAGCAAGCTTTACGGAGGGCATTACCCCACGTCCGATGTGACTTTCAGGCACGTGCCTCCCATAGGGAAAGAACCCGGCGATATAAACGTCCCGTCGTTTAACGCCGCCAAGATTGATTGGCTTTTGACCCCCGCAGAGCAGAATCGCGTCTAAGCACAGGACAATTCCGATTCCGAGAGCCGCCCCTCGTAGACGAAGCAGCAGCAAACAACAAAGCTGGGGCTGCTTTTGTCTTTGCCGGTAATCGATACCCCCAATTCCGCCAATCATTTTTAAAGCTTTTGATTTCTACTTCTGTTCCCACTCCGACAAAAAAACCAACACCTCTACCTACACCTTCTTCCCTTTTTTTCTCCGTCTGGTTCTGGTTCTGGTTCTTTTGCTCCTTCAGCCTCGTCACTTCCCTTTCCGGGCTCGCGTATCACCAACATTAACCGCCTCCACCATCTCATTCACCAGGGTCCGATTAATCTCACCGCAACGACATCCCTTTTCTCCTTGGGTATCTCAACCCTTGGTCCTTCCAGCTTTTCATTTCTCTTTCTCTTTTTTCGAGCCGTGGCCTTTCAAAAAACTGTTAAAGACCCAACAAAATCCTCTATCGCAAAACACACGCGGTCAACCCTCGTCTCATTATCACTATTTCACACTCGCGGCTATCACTATTCTATTTCACTCACTATTTCATTATCTCATTTTCGGGTTCGGAGTTTTCTGAGCGTCTTTTGTTGCTTTGGTTTAGTTTTTACGGTAGTGGAAGCTTGGAGGCATCACTCTGGTATCGTTCACAGACAACATTGACCCAATTGACTGCCGAGATCAACCTGGAACATAAAATTTGTGTGGTAAATATTAGACAAAAATAAGCTTTTTCTATTAAAAAATGGACACTTTTTCATGGAACTTTTGTTAGCAAACATAAAATCATCTAAACGGAAAAAAAGTGGAGTGAAAATTGCATCAGGTAATCCAAAAATTGTACCACTGATAATGAAAACTGAAGTGATTCTAAAGTACACCACATGGTGATGTAAAATCTGTATCTAATGTATTTTTAAATGGAACTAATTTGACGGCTTCTATACTTTAGCCTCGGTTACAACAGACAGAGAAGTACGCGTAGATTGAAATTTTTGACTGGTGTTTCTAATAATCATTATTATAATTTTAAATACAACAATTATAGGTTACATATTTCTTATGTAATCGTTATTATTTTAAAAATAATTGTGAAAAATATAAATAAAAACAACGTATATAATCTGTACTTAGACTGGAAATTATGATTGATTCGCGCATGCACTAAAAAGTGATGGATTTCACACCACAGTGATACAATTTTTGAATTACCTGTGATTTTAAAATTAAACCACTCTATAAATGCAATTTTAATATCACTTATGGTGTAATTTTTAAAACAACATTTTTTCCCGGTAAATGTTTTGAGGACATTATATAGCATGTATCATTGGATCTGAAATATGAATTATAAAGGATTCAAACTATTAACTGGTAGTTGGTCTGTAAAACTTATTGAAAAATACTTATTTTTCCATAAAAAATAGTTATTTTTTACAAAACTTTTGTTATTAATGATGGAATTATCTAGATTTTTTTGAAAAATTTCTAAGTCCTTTTTCATTGATTCTAAATCATGAATCCTAAAGAATCAAAAATATTTACTAGTAGTAAATCTGCAAAAGCTACTTAAAGATAATTATTTTTTTCATAAATTATAGATACATTTTCATGGAAGTTTGTTGACAATGATAAAATCAATTAGATTTTTTTGACAACATTCAAAGACATGTTTCTTTGAATCGAAATCATGAATTCTGAAGATTCAAAAATATTTTCTCACCTCCGGGCAGAAAGCGTCAATTTTCTTCCCGCTGCGCTAAACGAAAATGCCGCTTTCTGCCTCCTCCGTCGAGGAGAAAAATAGTATACACACCACGGGCAGTAAATAAGAAAGCCTCAGATCACATGTTTATTGACCTCGGCTTCGCCTCGGACAACAATTACATGTGATCTGAGACATTTCTTATTTTACTTCCCTAGATGTGTAATATACTATTTTAACCCTTCAGTACCCTCGCTATGAAAATTTTTCTCACGCAACAACATTCAACTTACAGGACGTCGCTGCAGTGCAAATGAGACACTAAAAAAAACGTGGGTACTGAAGGGTTAACTCATAATATTTTGACGCAATGATGCAAAATTTTCTACTGTGTAGAAAAAAACAAAAATATTTACAATTATTTAACATGCAAAAACTGCTAAAAATGGTTTTTTCATGTAACGAATGAACATGCTATATTGAAACTGAATATCACCTCGGATTAAATAAAATCATTTATGATTGATCACAAAATTTTTCACCTAGCACAATAGATCCACATTGAAAAGCTACTGATGAAAACGAAACAAAGGTATGACAGTAATATACTAATACCCCAACTATACTATATGCATATGGGTACCAAAAAGTTTAAAATATTTAACTTATGCTTGCTGGATTGTTATGGTCACTGAAACGAAACTCAAGCAAAAAAAAAACAATAACAAATAAAGAAGAGAATAAACAAAATAAAATGCCAGATATTCGCGGCACGGTTTTAGTTCCAACTAAAACAATAAAACAGAAAGAAATGAAATAAAAAAAAGAATAAACCCGATATAGGATCGGGTGTCAAGCGTAACTTGATTTGAATAGCAGCTCGTTTTATTATATACATACATAGCAAACTGTATAACGGAGTTAGAAGCGTACGCCGATGGATTTTAGTCTAAATAAATTTTTTATAAATTTTATGCCGAATCTGTTCTGGTAATACTCGGAGGAATAATGTACTGAGGGATTACTTTGTATGCGCGAGTGTAAGTGTAAGTGTGCAGGTCGTTCGAATAACTTGTGCAACGATGGGTGTGTTTCACTCGATTGATCAATAAATGTATTTTTATTTTTATTTCTATTCCTATATTTTATGTATATATATGGCTACTTCATTCATGCCCTTTGCGTTGATTCACAATCCTGCTGTTTCAACTGACTAAAAAAATGTTTAATTGAATTTTTTTACGTTATTTTGTTGTGATGACGGCGAGTGCGACAATTGATCATTGGGGAGTTGTAACGAATATTCGAAACTCGCGGATGATTGCCGAGGGACTTTATTCGGTTGGCACAGAATAAAAAATTTACGCGTGTTACAAATGGGAAAATTGATGTTTTTATTACGAAAATGAGTTGGATGTTTAATGATTTTTGTCATACATGGTAAAAAAGTTAGTTAATTCAAGAAAAACGCTCTCCTAAAAATTTCTCAGCCAGAAATATGACGTCTTTAAGATTTGGTTACCTTATATTTGAATTATAAATTTTAAGATAATTGGTTTTTTGAGAACATTTTATTTTTTTAATTAGAATAAAATTGCAAGTGTCAAACAATTAAACCAGTGAAAATAACTGGGTCTTCTACCTTATTATAAAAATTGATTATAAGGAAAGAATGTATTGCTAAAATGAGTTATAAATTTGTTGGAGATGATAAATTCCACTCTGACAACTTCTTTTGCATCCAAGAATCCATATAAGTAAGGGAGTAAGGGGAAGTAATATTAATGATTAATACTTTTATTTATAATTTATAAATTATTTAATTTACACAAATAAATATTTAAGTAACTAGACTCAGGCACGAGGTAAACTCTAGGTAATAACTAAAAAACACGCGTACACTGTAGATTGGACGGAAATGACAAAATAGTGGCGCCACCGTCACGGTTGCTATGGTAACATAGAATTTAGTTTTAGTCCTGTTAAAAAACTTGGTATTCTCAGATTTAAAATACCAGTTTTCTTAAATCTAAAATATTTAACTTGACTTTTACTTCGTACAAGAAAACTCGACTAAAAAATATTCAGTATTCCGGGTATAAAACAACTTTTTTTTCAGTGCATGTTAAACTGTTCTTAAAGACTTCAGAAGACGTCATATTGCTGACTGGGTTGACTTGCTTTATTTTTAAAAATTTCTTTATTTATTAAAATAATATTATTTATCAATGTAATTATTATATATTTATACCTATAAATTAAATAGTTATTTTTTTTTAAATATGACATAAAATAGCCGTGTAATTTTTACTTAACCATTTTTGTAATTTTCACACAAATTTTTTCTTGGTTCAAGAAAACTTGACTTAGTTTAAGAAATTTTTAGTCTTCTTTAATAATTTGGTGAACGAAGAAAACTGATCCTCGAGTCAAGAATTTTTTCTTTCTATGCAATGTCAAATTTTATTGCAATTCGCTCTCATAATATAACATTGACTTATAGATTATAAATTTTTCTTCTCTGTAAAAAGGAGTTTCAAAATAAAAAACTTTTAAATCAGAGCATTCAATTCTCTTTAAAATAATGTTGTTTTTAAATCAACAGTTTCTTTCACACACTAATAAAAAAAATAGACGCTTTAAAGAGTATTCAATCAGAAAATAATCAAATTCTGCTACAAATCAACGGAAACATGACTTTTACAATTTCATAATATTAACTTCAACCGTTTCACGATGCTAATTCGTCATTTGGGTAATAAAACGGTAGCTAAAGGTGTACAGCCTTCAAGGCTAAAAAGCTTCGCCTTGGCACAGTAACATAATTGTAGAAAAGGATAAGCTCAAGACAAGCTCGAAAAGAAAGGGAGGAAAAAACAAGAGTAGGTAAGTGGCAAGTTTTAGGTCTTGCGTGTAACGGGAAGAAATGCGGGCAATATCAGTGAAGTGAGCCAGATCCCTTGACTAGTAGGACTCAGCCACCCTCCCGACTGGGGTCTACATTCTATATTACACCACATATATAATATATATATATGTAGAACTATTTAACAAACTCGACGACGTAGACGTTAACACGCTAGACCACTTATACTACAACTGTTCAATGTTAAGACTAACCCTCACCTCTGTTATCTACATTACTGGCTCCCGCTATCGCATAAATATATATAGATATATTTAATTCAATAGTATACCGTTATATAGTATGTACTTCTGTACACAAGAACAAACTGGTCGATATACTCCCGAGAGAATCTCCACGATCTCTTCAGGGCTCTGAAAAGCGTCGCCGCGTGACTACAAACTGCCTCAGAACACGAACGGTGAATACGTGAAACCCGAACTATTTCAAGGTTACCCACGTGTGTCTGATTATAGACACCCCAGAACATTTTCACCCGCACTGTCAACCTTTAATTAGATTCTCGTAGTTGAGGTTTATTTTGTGTTAAAATTCTTAATTATAAATTGTGATAATTGTTGAGTTAAAATATTTAGATTTGAACAGATTTATACTTTGACAATCATGACATGATATAATATCAGATTTGATTATATCTGGCCAATCGACAAATGTATCTAGTCCAATTTCATCAAAATGAATTATATCTGGACTAAACACAACATCAAACATGATCAGGTATGATTATATCTGCGAAAATATGATCATAGTTACAATGGCTTTTATTTACAGATTGATTAAACTCTTCTCCCGAATTATCTTTGAAACTACACTAAAAAAACTACTTTATTAAAAAAAATGTGGAAAACGGTTGACCTTAAAGGCCATCCCATTTTCGCAAAACGGGGTAAAAGCAATAACTTCCCGATTTTTGAAAACTTTTAATTTTCTTAGCGGGAAGTTAAAAATGCGTGGGGTGCTTTTTAAGATATTATCGAAATGATAATCCGTCTGCTCATATCTGTTAACAAAATATTTATAACCATTGACACTATGCACCCCACGCTTTTTTTAAACAAAATACATTTTTTTTTTATTTACACTATGATTAATTTATATTAATAAATTTATTAAAATTTTTTACACTATTCTTAATTCAAATTTATTAAAATTTATTTTCTATTTTTAACTTCCCGCTAAGAAAATCGAAGATTTTCAAAAATCGGGAAGTTATTGTTTTCACCCCGTTTTACAAAAATCGAGTTTTCGTCAGATCTCGACGTTTGAAGGTCACAGGAAGCTTCCCTGACTATCCCCGCGATGTTGTCACTATGTCTGTGTGTGTGTGTGTGTGTGTGTGTGTGTGTGTGTGTGTGTTTTACTTTCAGTCTTCCCAGTATTTGTCAAAATTTTTTATTTTAATTTAAAATAATTTGAACAATTTAATAATTAATGATTTTTATTTATTCAATAAAATAAAGTAATAAAATAACTTTCGTATTTATTACCCCGTTTTACAAAAATCGAGTTTTCGTCAGATCTCGACGTTTGAAGGTCACAGGAAGCTTCCCTGACTATCCCCGCGATGTTGTCACTATGTCTGTGTGTGTGTGTGTGTGTGTGTGTGTGTGTGTGTGTGTGTTTTACTTTCAGTCTTCCCAGTATTTGTCAAAATTTTTTATTTTAATTTAAAATAATTTGAACAATTTAATAATTAATGATTTTTATTTATTCAATAAAATAAAGTAATAAAATAACTTTCGTATTTATTACTTGCCGGATTAAATAAACAGATTTGGCAACAGCGCGTTTGATTATACCCATTACAGAGACGTACATGAGTGTGTAAGTTAAATACCTCTCTCCCTGTAACTATAGTTCTATCCTTTTCGTTTTTCTCAGCTGTTGACACGACGTTGCAAAATCTTTATTCGAACAAATAGCTGACGATAAACGAATTCAAAACATAAAATTAACTTCAAATATTTAAAAAATTATATCGGTAATGTAGTATTATTGAATTTTTTTTATATCTTACAATAATCCAAGTTTGTTGTGTATAGTTTTTTCTTCGTTAAAATTTGGAGTTTAATATTGAAAAAAATAATTAAAGTCTCGACTGAAGTTTGTCCGCCATCAGAGCCCGTGTATTAGGAGATAAAAAATGTGATTTTTGAAATTTAATATCTAAGTAACTAAACGGTGAATCTTTTCGAAATTTTGGGATTAGATAAATGATGTATTTATTTATAAGTATACTTAATTTCAAAGCTCAAAGTTAAAAATTATTTTTCAAATTAGATTCGCTCGAACCTCCTTAAACAAATATCGCCGTATGTTATATTATTAACTGAATAATAGTTGCATGAGACAGAATAATATTAATCATCGCCATTTATGATTAATTAGATTGAATAATATATGCAAATGTAATTAGTATCTAAACGACTTTAATTATCTCATGTAATTTGATGTGCATCATCCTAACTATTAATTGCTATGACCATAATTAATCTTTATAACTGATTAATGACTTGTGAATTCGTGATTACATCGATTACACAATTTACAAATTTTTTTTCTCAAACTACCGGGTAAATTTTTATTGATTACAATGGTACATGACGGAATTAGATTATCATTTTCAAAAGGGCTCTTCTTGAGAAAATTATGAACCTATTAACATAAAACTGGAACCGATTGATGACTTTCTTCGATAGTTATTGGGTTTACGAGAGTCAGAAAGTCAGTAATTGTACATTTTATTTTTTCAAAACTTTTTTTCTCCATAAATAATAGTAAAAATACTCGTTTACATTTCGAATTTTTTTAATTTCATGGATGAAGAGTTAGACTATTAAATTTTCCTAACTTTCAACTGGAGAGTCATCAGATATTAGAGACAGAATTAAATATAAAAATAACTTTTTAAATTGAAACTCGCAATCTGATAAAATAATTAGACGGAAGAAAAGTAAATTTATTTTCAGCAAAAAGTTTATCTAATGAAATTGTTATCATGTTCGCCTTCGGGCACAAGTCAACCCCTAGAGAAATTAATTGTAAAGTAGCAAAGTAAAAAAAAATCTTCCGTAAATTTATTTTTTTTTTAGTTTTAATTTAAAATAAATGATAAATTTTTTATAGAAATAAAAAAAAATAATAATTCTATTTTGAAATCATAAATGAATTGAAACAAAAAAGATACAGCGGCATCGATAGCATTAGAAAATATAGGGTCTGTTCTAGCATAAGTGCGATTGTACATTGTCCGATGATTGAAAGCATTGTTCCCATTTCGCTGCGGTTTTCATTGCACAGCAGCAGTAACAGCCTCGGAAAATTTTTACCTCTGTTGCTAGCTTTAAAATTCGACCTTTAAAATTTTTTATCCGACTCTGAACCTTTCGTTTTTCTGAATAAAAAAATATTTAACAAGCGGCTTATCTATTTGAAATTTGATACTAAATCAAGATTTTTAAAAAACTGAAATTTATTTTAAAATTAAAGTAATGGTAATGAATATTTTTGGAACTGACAGATATCTTCCGAGGAAAATTATTAATTCTCTGGCAGCTAGCACTCGAGTAAGATTTTAATCACGCTGTGATACTGACTGACGCATGACTTTGACACTCGACAAAAAGGCAACGCGAGCTTCATACCTGTCGTATTATAATTAATTCATAGAATGTAATTAGGTAATTTTACAGCGAGCTGCCTCAAAGAAATCCGATGCTAATGCAACAGTAATTCAATTTTGTAACCACATATTTTGTCTTACAGTCTTGAGATGACAATGAGTCTAGATGTTTGATCTAAAATTCAAGGCTGTGAAAAAAATGTTAGTAATATTTAAGTAGAACTTTAATTATTTCAGTCATAAAAACACAAAAAATTTTTATTTATTGCACGGCTCATAGCGCGAAGCGCATGGGATAGTGCTCCACTATCGCTTGACCAAAATCAAAAAATTTTCTAAAGGAAAAATATCTCTATTTTATTCATACTGCACTGATAGAATGATATAAATACACTTATGTCAAGACAAAACACTCATTTTAAGGTAGGTGACCACCTTGCAAATTTAAAAAAATCGGTTTTATTGTTTTTGCATTTTCTCAATCATTCTACTCTTAAGAATCACCCCCAAAAATTATTTTCCGAAAATTCAAATTCTAACATAGTGAAATTCGTGAAAGTGTGCGCGCGCTTCCAGTACTCGATACGTAAAGTAAAAACTTTAAACGCGTTCATCTCAAAACTACTTTTTTCAAATTTTGGACAGATTATCTCAGAAAATGCTCGACCGATTTTAATATTTTTGGTCTTGTTTTGTTCGTTGAGATGTTTTGTGTACCCCTCCATCACATTTTGCCAAAATAGTTACTTATAACATTTTATTTATTTTTTTTTTCTAATCACACGGAGAAAAATTAATTATACTACCTACTATACAAAAATAGTAACTCCTACTATCTAAAATGGTAATAAAATAAATTAGTAACAAAATAATAGGTGGTATCATTGACAATTGTAATAGTTACTATTAATAATGGTAACGATTACTATCGAAAATAATAATTGTAATTATTATGAATTATAACTGTTAAAATCAAAGATGGTAACTGTAACCATCTCAGATTGTAAAAATTCTTAAAGAAAAAATAATATAAATTTACTTAATTAAATCCTGTATTTTAATCCATATTTTAGCTAATGTACATTTTTTTTCTTTGAAATAATAAAATATTTTAAATTCCCTTAGTTATCAAAATATTTAAAATTTCATAGTTATCACAAATAAATACATAGATTCAAAATAATATTACATGAATATGACACACATAACACATAACTACATAAATATATTATACGTATAATACATAAATATAATAGTAAATGAAGAAATTAATTTTCTTTAAACATGCATGTTTTACTTTTCCGCGGATCCCTAGTAGAAAAAATCAAGTTTTCACTCGATTCTAACCAGTAACTGGTAAGTCTAGTCGAACTGGCCAGTTACTAGCCAAAAACTCGATTTCATTTCTACTAGGGATTCAGAATAAAAATTGGTTTGATTTCTAAAAGAATTGAAATTGTGACTTTTAATCAACAATTGTTTAAAAATTAATTTGAAGATTGTAAAATGCTGAAAGAGCGGAAAAACTAAGGATCAGGTTTCGGTCTGGTTATCTCAATTAAAATACAAAAATTATTATTAAGAATATCACTAGAGATTTATTTACTATAAATACACTCAATATTTAATATATTCAATAGCGGATTGATAAGAAAAAAGCGGATTTATAAAACACAGCGTGGATATCAATGCGAAGCCGGTCAGCACGTGGTTGAGCAAATTGCCGGCACTGTGAAAAGCGGTGAAACAAAATCAAATAAACACAATTTATCTGAAACAAACTGAAGCGAAATATTAGCGGTTAATTTAAGCAATTTAAATTATAAAAATAGCGAAATGCGTTTAGTTAACAATGAGCGAAATAAAATAGCGGGAAAGCGAAGCGTTAGACTTAATGGCGGAGAAGCGAGAGACAATAATAACAGTTCGTCTTCTTCCTCGTTGACTTGGGAAAGAAGGCTCCTGCGCATGTCTAGCGAGAGCGATAGCCAATCAATAAATTCGTTCTATTGATGTCGACATCGATAGCCAATGGTAAAATTCGATACATGTGGCGTGATCAGTCAAGCGGTTTGCGCAAGCGGGTGAGAAATAGCGGGAACGATGGCTTGTCAGGTGCGTGTTGTAAATTTGGGGAGCCCACAGTGACGTATTGCTCACTGAGTGGGCCTGTTCACCGAACAAAGATGATTAAAAAACAATTTTTTTGTTACTTCATCTATTCGAATAGAAAAGGTTATTAACGTGAAAAATTCATGCATAATTTTCAAATTATAGATCTAAAGTCAAAAATTTATTTTTGGAATTTTTTAAATCTAAAAATCTTTATGAAATTCAATGTTTTGTAAATAATTTTAATAAAATACATAAATAATTCAATTTTTCGATTTTCAGATAGCACCCTACTTTTATAATAATTACACAAAAAAAAAATTTATTGAAAAAATTCGAAAAAAAATGGTGTGTGTACTTATGTACACGCGTCAGAAGTTATACTTCTTTGGCATATAATAAAAAAAAATTTAAAGAAAAAAAAAATACAAAAATGATCAAAGAAAAATGTTAAAAACAATCAAATAGGTTTTATTATAGTAAAAATTTAGCTATACCGTATAAATATAAAATCATTAATTATCATATGAATTTAATTCAATATTATTAAAGATTTTTCTAAATAAACTAATTTTGGAGCTTCAAAGTATCAATAGTTTACAATCGATAATTATAAAATATTTTGATTATGAAAATTAAGTTAGCTGACATATAAAAATTTTGAGAATTTTGTTTTTTTTTTTGAAAAAATGATTAAAAAAAATAAAAAAAAATTTTCATTTGTGAAAAACTTCAAAAACTGTAAGTGCACTTTTTAAAAAGTTTTTTTTTGTTCTAATTTAATTATTAAAGATAAAATCAAAAAATTAAAAATGTCGGCTAATTTTAGTATCATTAATTATTTATTTAAAATATATTATGTTTCTTATAAAATAATTTATTATTTATTATTTAACTTAGTGATAATATCTTTTTAATTAATATATTTATTCAAAAATAATGTATACATGAATTAAAAGACAAATATTGTAGTACGAAACTAGATTTTGTTTCCAACAAAATTCCGGAAAATTATTAAAATGGTCTATAATATGAATTTAAAAAAATATGGATAGAATTACTATATTCGTTAAGCAAAATGATTGAGTCTGTATTAAAAATTATGAACTCAATAAAAAGATACCTAAATATAATAGGTACTACAATATTTATATTTTAGTTTAAATATTTTAATTCATAAATTTACTATTATTTTTGGAAAAATATTGATTAAAAGAAAATTATTATCAAGTTAAATAAAAACTAAAATATTTAATTGACCATTTTTTAGAATTGATTATTAATATGAATAATATATTTCATATTAAATGGTATTTCTATCGAATTTGAAAATAACAACGTTTCGTTGGATACTTTGCAACTAACCTGTATATGAGTTAACTTAGTCATTTAAAAAAATATATACTTTTAATTCTATTCTGTGGCCAACTTCATTCTGTTAATTTTGTGTCACGGTGCGCGCGCATCGTAAAATTTTACTCTCATCAATTTTTCATAACGCGCCTAAAGAAGTATAACTTCAAAAATTTTTAATTTTCTAAACTTTTCCAAAATAATTTGTATTCAACTTCCTAAACATTGTGTCATTATGACTCTTTCCCGCAAGTTTTTCAATTGTTTAGGACGTGATTCATAGTAACGTGGGACTCCCAAGAGAATTATGAACAAACTTCGGGTATATTTTTAGTAACTTCACTGTTTTTTTTTCTTTTTAAATTAACTGCAGTTTATGCTATACATGAAGTTCGAGATACACATCATACAAAAGTTTGAGGAAGTTTTCACTATTGCAACATAAAATTATGCTTATCGGATTTATTACACATTCATATCTCAGTTTACAACTGAAAAAAAAAATTTTTTTTATTCAAATTTCACTTTTTCTTCCCTACTTTGTAAAAAAAAAGAAGGTAATAGTCAAATGAAATCATAAAAAATTAAAATTGACCTAATTAAGCGAACTCGACATAACAATGCAAGGTTCCGGGTTCGATTCACATTCAGCACTTTCTTTTATTTCTAAATTTTCTCCCCTTTATTTTAAAATGAACAAGAAATGCTTCAAATAAAATTGGAAAATTCATGAAACATTCGTAAGTAGCCATTTGTACTAAAATTCAATTTCATATCATAAAAAAATCATGCAATGACTAATTTTTAATATGAACTAGACAAAAAAAATAGACTAACATTTTTAGAGTCGGCAAACTTAACAAAAGTCACGCCGTGAGCAATTAAAAAAAAAAAAAAAAAAAAAAAAAGTAATGAGGAGATAAACTTATAGATAAAAAATAATTAAAGAAAAAATTTCTTATAAAAATCCGAGGCATTCACCCTATTTTCCCGACAATGACTTGGTCGGCAAAATTCTGTGAAAAGATATAAAGAAGATGGGTAAAATTTAAAAGACATAAAAGACGTAAATTATAGGTTGACGGAATGAAATGCCTATAGCTGGAGGGCGACAAGAAAACGGAAACGTTTTTCATTCCACCAACGAACCAACTGAGAGAGATGGATTCTTCATTTTACTTCCATTTTTTTTTCTCTTTTCCTCCCGAGCCAGGGATTCAGTACTTGCTGTACTGAAAAAGAATGTGTATTTATGCCGTCGGGTTACACCTTTATATATACATATATGTGGAAAGGGTATAAAAGTAAAATAAGAATAAAAATAAAAAAAACCTCAGAGTAATTATGCGGAGGCCAGTAACCCGTCAACGTAGATTCTGCACAAACATTCTTTCTCCTCATCCACTTGACTGTTGATGACATGCTGAACCAAGGACATATCAGTGTAATGAACCTTGATTTAAGCATGACAATGGATGAATAAATTTGAATACCGACTTTGAAGTCGCAATACACTTTAGAGATTTTATTTTAATAAACACTTGGATCATTTTTCCCACCGGATTTAATATCAGACAATATTCGAGTTTATTAAAATTTTTTTTCGGGTACAAATAAAATCAACAGTACAAATAGTTAATGGTAAAAAAATTTAACTCCACTGTCGACAGTAAATGTTTAACATGCTTGCTTGTAAATGAAATAAATAATAATATTACGCTATGAATTTTTAAAGAGAATGTAAATTATTATTTCTCGCGAGGCCGAGGAGAAGAAATGTCAAGTCCTTTGTGGATTTTTATGCTTTTTTCCGAGAACATTGACAGAAATAAAAAGTAGGCTGAGAAGAATAGGAAGAGAAGAAAGAGAGTGGGAAAGAAAAATGTGAGTGTATGTATTCAAATAAAATGGAAACGACAAGTACAGTGATGATAATCGGGTACTTCACGTGGAACTCAGGACATTATGGTAATTACTAATTGAGTCTGCCAACGATTTCCAGACAGTCAAGAACGCAAGAAGAGATAGAGAGTAGTAGGTCAAAATCGATAACGAGAGCAGTGTCTCAGCTGGCTCTGAAGCAGGACGCTTTTATGTCGTCCAAAGACCCATTATTTTTCGAGTTATTTTTGTCGAGGACGGTAAAGACAATTGTTTAATAAATAAGTATTATGTATTAAGTTCCCAGTTGAACTTTTTTTTTAAGTAGAAAGAGATTTGATGATTGGAAAAAATGGAATGAACTTTGGCGGAAATGTTGCGGGATGCAATTTTATTCTGAATTTGTATCAAATTTTTAGGAAAAAAATTTTGGATGTGTTTGTATATGGCCAATATTTATGTATAGTCATAAGCATTTTTATTTAAACAAAATTTGATTTAGTAGTTGACTTAAATAAATATCAATGTCAAATAAGCACCTTAGAAAAGTAAAAAAAAGAATTTTATTTTAGATGTAAATACCTTACACTTAACTCTTTTGTGATAAGATAATTCAGCGATCATGCACCCTCTATTGGATATTTTCGACACTCATTTCGATTGAAAAATTACATATGGACATATCAAGCTATATATATGTTCATATATAGCCTATAGTATACTATGGCCAATTTTCATGTCAGGCTGTATCAAACAATTTTTTCACGGATTTGTTAATTTGGCTGTCTTTCACTGTCACGGCAGTTTTACCCGTTAAATTAAATTGAAACTTTTCTTCTGCACGTGAGCTTTTAGAACTTGAGAAGTTCTTTTGATGATGATATACTAGAGTTTAATTGTATGTAATAGAGACCCTATTATTAAGGTGAGCTTGAATTGTTTAATGTTAAGATAAATGAACCTCGATACTTTTATTGGAAATTATTAAAGATAAACTTTTGAAGATTAAAATACGTCGGTAATGTCTACGGCGAGGACAATTTGAATCGATTTTAAAAATGTATTGTCTGGCAGCCGGTTGAACGTGTCCCGGTCGCCAACATAAACTTTAGTATTGATCTGTGGAAACTGCTCGTTTTTCCATTACTCGTAACACTTGTTCTTTTTACCCACTCTATTTGTATAAACATACATTTATGTAAATACTATGATACTCATGCTGCATTTTTATTACGTTAAATTAACCATCACATGTTTGTTTTTTATTATAAATTTCTTCATCGATATATTTTTTCTGTACAAGCCGAATTTTTTTATCAATTTAGCGTAAATTTTTTCTCATAAGACAAATGTTAAAAATCTAAGAAATGTCTTCTGTGTTCTATAATAGAGCGGAATAATAACAACTCCAATAATTTTATAAAAAATTGTGTAGCAAGTAGAAACAGCAGAAAGAGTTTATTGTATAAATTGTGAAAAAAATAAAATTTTAAAAAGTTACATAGAATATTGATTTAAATTATCCGCCAAAGTACTACTCCACAGACTTTTATTTAGTTTATTAAATTCATAAAATTGATTATTTACTTTTTTTATTATTCATATTGAAAAGCATTAAAGCGCCGATAATGAGGTAAAAAATCCTCATAAAGATATTGTATAGTACAATATTTTCTCTTTATAATATTAAAGCTCCTTTATTATCGATAAAGTATGCATATAGATACACACGCTTTTTATTCGTTTTATACATTATAATACACGAACTATTTTTCCTCATCAAGTGACTTGCCTTAATCATGGCTCTTGATGTATCCGTTTTACTAAAACAAAACTAGGAAATTCCGGTCCTGAAAATGAAGTCAAGAAGCCGCTGAATTTTCCTATTGTGCATTTTTTACTAAGCTAATAATAAATTTACTGATGAATAGATAAATTGTTGGTAATTTTTGTATCTCGTTCATTTTTTACTTTTATTATTCAGTTCAATTATATTCTATCCGTTTTTCTTGGATTTGATATTCACTGTAAATGCCACTCTATATGCTTCTATTCTCGCGAAGACAAGCTTAGCTCCAGGAAGGAAGGAAATATATAAGAACGACAGATAAACGTAATACAAACGAATGAAATCGTTTCGTGTTTATACATCTATACATATGTTTGGCTGCTAGCCAGGAAATTTCCTAAGGTAAAAGGTGTACACAGACAACAGTTGTTGAAAGGAATGAGCCAAGATGACCTATAACAAATGATGTCTAAAAAATAAAATAGTATACCTATAAATCAAGAATTTCAAATGATACAATGATTTATGAAAAGTATGAAACTGTATTTTTATGTCTATATTATGAATATCTGAAAAGTTTAATTTTCATGTATCTATAAGTATTTTTCATTACCTGATGAAATCTAAAGATCTAGTCAAAACGATTATAAATAATTATTATCTAGTGGTCTGAAGATTATCCAATTATCTGCGACCATTTTTTTCTTAAAAAATTATATATTTTACACTTCACAAGACCATTAAATATCATCGAGTTCAATTTCTAGCACAGCAAAAATCTTTTTCTCTTAGCAAACTAAATTAAAACAAATCATCAATTCATTAAAAAAAAAAAAAAAAAAAAAAAAATAACGATTTATCATAACAATTTTTAATTAAAGCTTTCGTGATAAAAAAAAAGGCATTATATTTCTATTTCGCCCTATTTTCTTTTATCGCCATTAATAATTACTTAAATGATTGCAGGGACAATTAATCAAAGTGGTTTGTATTGTGAGTATCGTTGATATGACTTGAATTAATATTTTATATATGGTTGTCGGTTGATGAACATTACAATGTAATGTGTTTCAAGCAATACTGGCCAAAGAGTAACGTTTAAACGTCTAAATATAGATGGATGCATTTAGCATATATAGAATATAGTACTTCGTGTGTACTATGTAGGTACGACAAATATCATCGTTATGACACACCATGTAAATGATGACTAAAGACTCGATTTGGGATTCCTATTCGGCTCGTTAGTCTCGGACCTTCGATTCATTTGGTTCCTCTTCTACCATTACAACTACTACTGCTATTGCCAGAACTGATTCTCTCGCCTATTCTGTTCCTATTCTATCCCGCTATCGCCCGGATATGGGATCGAAAATAACTTACCGATGACCCCGGGTGCCCTCGCCCCGCCTGGGCCATAACCCTTCTCGATACACATACGTTATACGTTATACGTTACTGTTCTATCGTTCTCAATTGAATTTTAACGCCCGATAATTGCTCATGTCGTTAATTTAACGCTGAAAAAATAAAAAACAGTATTTTTTTTTTCCTGTACTCGATGCTGAAATTTTTTATTGACAAATGCTTGTAAAAAGAGTCATCGTCATCGGTTTTTTATTTATCTAGTGTTCGACGCGTATTTATGATACTGAATACATCAATTAATGGCTGTTAATGTGTAGAGTGGAGAACAAACTGAGGTAATTTAAAACTACTTACTGGAGTTAAAAAAACAATGTTGTAACATGAAGTGTACTGACAGTTGCGATATAAATAAAAATTATTATTATTATTATTCCAGGAAATTTTTTAAGTGTTCATATATTTTATTATTATATTAATATCATGTAATTTTTTTCTGTTTATATGTGATGTCATAATATAGCTCGATCTATATAGCCAACGAGCGTATCACTCGCTGTTCGGTTGAGATGTAAACATCTGAGCATAACCTAGGGGGACGTAAATAAATACGTGGTGTATTAGAAAATAATTTTTGCACTTCTTCCAAAACAATATTTGAAGTTTGAACTAAAAAGTTTTAATAATTTTTTTTTTTTATTGTCAATTGAACTTATTTAAAAAAAAAAAAAGTTAATATTTAATTTTTCAATCAAAACTTCATTTTATCTACGGTATCCACTGAAAAATAAAAGAAGAAAAAAAAAGCACTAAAATAAAGTCTTGAAAAAACGATAGCGAGAATTAAATTCTGAGAGTTTGGAACAAAAGCAATCCGGTTGTAAATTCACTAAAATAGACATTTTAGGTGCTCTTCAATCATTGATACCGAGTGAACATGACACATTCTACACCGTTGCACATTGAAATTGAAGCTTAAACCTCTTTACTTCTCACAATAAATCATATTTATCGAAGTTCAAGTCTCCAGGCTTTTTATTTCAACCCAGTATTTTTCTTTACAATTATTTTTTTTTTCAACTATCGGCTTACTCTACTAAATCAATTCCAAATGTCATGGCTTTTTAAACAAGGTTAGACTCCAGGTTAATTTATAATTAATAAAACTAATTTTTCATCTGACGTAAAAGGTCAAGTTTAGCGGTGAAAGAAAGAGCCTTTGAATATTTTTACTTAAAATACGGAACGTTTGTATTTCATGTAAATAGCATAGAATTTATTCTAACATGAATTCATGAAAAAATAATTTTTTTAATAATTCAATTTCCATTATTATTCTACGGTAAATTATGCAGCTATTAAACATAAAATTATAGTCCTTCTCCTTTTTCTACAAAAAAAAAAAAAAAAATCTCTACTTTAGCACGATATTGTCCGCCCGAAAATAATATTAAGACATGACTTGCTTTTTTCTGTATACACATACTAATAGCCAACAGACAGCCCTGATTGTGAGTGTAAGATAATCATCAATTTGATGGTTAACGTCGGAAAACGTAAACATTGTGAGGGCCTAAATCACCTTGAAAAGGCTAAATTATCTCGATGGATTTTGGTAGAAGCAATGTAAGTATTAAGAGCACTTAAAATTCACTTTTTTTATTAGTGTTAAAGGAGTTTTCTATTTATATCAAAGTGTTTTTAATGGAAGTTTATTGTTGTCTTGAGATTTGATCTACTACTATCTGTTATATCATGAATTAATTAATTGAAATAAATCTTTTCAAAATAAACTTTTTTTCATTTCAACATGACTTTCAAAATTCGTATATACATCACAATGGTAGTAAAATTTAATCAATTTTCTATAATAACTGTAATAATAATGATGAAAGTTTGATAAATCGTAATAAATATGTTTCAACCGCTTCTGTCATACGTAAACTGCATGATTAAAGTAAAGTTCAAATATTCGACAAGTTGTCACCATTAACTTGAATAATATTTTTAATTTTTCAAAAATTTTATGTTAAACATCGACAGAAAAAAAATTATGTAGTGTACATTACAAGAATAAATAATAAAATAATAATAATAATAATTATTATTATTATTATTATAATTATAATAATATCAGTAGTAAGCAACCAAAATACATGTGTAGAGAGAAATAATAATTAACAAAATTAGGGAAATGACGTTAGCCGGTTAATTTTGAGAAGGACAAACCCCAAACACCAACAATGTGTTCACGTGTACACACAAAGCATGCGCGAAAGACTGGCAGTTTTGAGTTTACTCAAAGGCTCTCTTAATGAGATTGACTGCTGTTGCCGTTGCAACTGCTGCTTTTACTGCACCGGGGTTAGATCTGTTCTGTATACTAGTAGTATGCTGGTATTCTCTACTTCTACTATTACTTCCAGTAGCGCAATGAATGTTACGAATAGAACTCCTACGAAATACGAGAGTAGGAATAAACGCGAGAAAATAAAGAGAAAACCCGCTCGGGAGTGGTAAAAATAGAAAAGTTTACGGCGAAAGACAAACAAAAGATAACGGATCGTGTTGAGGGTTCTCGAGCTACCAAAATAAAAAATATAAATTATACATTTCAGTTATTTCTTTTCATTTATTTTTTTTTTACAAAATTCTCGCAATAGAGTGCATAGCATGTAAATCACGATATTCAACGGCTTGAGTATTTTGAACGTGTGAGAAGCTTTTATAGTGTAAATATACCTTTGAAACAATACTGTCATATGCTAATATCGTTAAAATTCATTTTTTTTTATTTTTGGCCCTAATTTTTAATAAATGCTAGCAATTTTTTATAAAAAAAAAATATTATTTTCAAGAGTATAAGTAAAAACTTTTTCAATTAATTAATTTACTATACACTGAAAAAAAACTTTTCTGCTCGGCACCATCTACTGTTTAGTAACGAGTGTATCGTTACGCGTACAATCCGTACAGCTACGAGTAGCAGTTTGGATAGCGACCGTCACGATCCATTCGGGTACTGTTCACGATACTATTGCTACCGTTAGTATACAATTTCCCTTACCTCACTATCCTCTATACTAGATAGCAACGTGTGTATCGTGACAGTAGCAATATCGTATCGTGCAGAGCAGAAAACTTTTTTTTCAGTGTATGTAACCTGCAGTCACTATCTGAGAAATTAAAAAAAAAAATTTGGTTTTATTATTCTTTAATATCTTTTATGAAAATATAGATTGTTTAGATAGTTTTGAAATAAATTGAAAAAATAATATTGTTATCACCGGATCAAATACCAATAATTTCATGGAAAATGTCGTCGAAAAAAACATCCAAAACCAACAGGCTATTAAAAATTCCTCCAAAAACTTATCATAAAAATTTTACCTTCAGTAACAAATATATAAAATACACAAACTAACGTGTAGTAAAAAGACACAAATTAACGTCAAGACCTTTCTCAAGGTACCAAACTTAACTATAAAAATCTCGTTTAAAATGAAAATTCACCCATTACAAAATTTTCTGTGGTATCTTAATTATTTAGATGATAAATTGATTATCGCCGAAAAAATATCAAGCTGTAAAAATACATAAATTTAAATTGTGACTTTTCTGAGAGTACCGAATTTAACTATAGAACCGTATTTTATGATAAAAATATGCTGTTCACACAATTTTCCTAATTTTCTTAATTAAATAGATTAATATTCTGCTCATAACAACATTCACATGAATGAAATCAAATAAATATGCACTGTACAAAATTTTTTAGACCTCGTGTAGTGTTAATGAGTGGGTGTAAAAATTTTTGTCTGGACATTACACCAAAAACCGAGTTCAATTTAGGAGGGTATGAATTTAATATTTTTATACTGTCAACCGTGTAAATGTATAATTCACGATAATTCGTTCAGAAATTAAATATATACATATATGTATATATTCATATGAACTACACACGCTAACAAATTTATGGTAATGATCTCCAATTGTCAAATTGTATAGACGCAGCCATTTGTATTTGTAATCATGTGCTTCACTCTTCTGAGATTTTTAAGAAGAAATAATTAAAACACGCAAAATCATTAAAAAAAAAAATTTTTGCATCCCTGCAACTTCCCGCTCATTTTGTACTTAAACGCTTCAAACTACACATTACGTTTTTGAGCTCTTCGAGCTCAAAACTCTAATAGCAGTTTAAAGACACAATTTTTTGAATTTTCAAACAACAATAACTTTTGAATGAATGAACCGATTTTCACGCAGTTGGCGGGAATCGACGCAGTTTTTGAAGCTCCATGGAAAATTTTCAAGTTTAAATAGATCGAGCCATGAATTTCGAAGTTATTACAAAAAAACACTTTTTTCGATTTTTTTCGACGATATCTCACGAACGCATCAACCGATTCTAACGTTTTTGGTGGCGATCGATGGGGGTTTTCAAGGTTAAGAGCTGATTAGTTTTTGAGACCGATCGGTTCAGCCAATTCGGAGATATTTGAAAAAAAATAAAAAAAAAACCTTTTTTTTTCCACT
>CAJNRD030001117.1:7580906-7598918 GCA_905319865.3 Cotesia congregata | reverse complement strand
CTTACGTAGAAACAATTAAAAAAATTTTTTTTATTGTGACTGGTGGGACAGGCATTTGTGACTGGTGGGACAAGTACAAAATGTCTACATCAAGTTGTTTATTAAAAAGACTTTTATATTATTTCAACCTTAGAAACATTATTGTTTATATATTTAACTATAAATTATTTAGGATAATTAAAAAAAACTAATTAAAAAACACAAATAAAGGATTTAGCATGCTGACAACACGATCTTGATAAACTTAGGTGTTAATTAATAGCGAACATAAAAAAATTTGTTTTTAAAACTATAATAATGAATATATGATAGTTAATAACACACATAAAATGAATTTGTTCTTAAAACTATTAAAACAATATTTGACCCGGATACAAGTTAGTACGGCTGAAAAGTTATTAGGAGAGAAAAATCGATTTTCTTATTGATTAAAAAAAATTTTCTTTAGAGAAATTTAAAAATTTTAATCATTTTCCCATTTTGCATGGAACGCCCCTAAAGTAAAGTCTTAAATATTAAAACTAATGCATATAGTAACTAAAAAAAAATGACAAATTTTGGAATGAAATATTCTTTATTAAAACACCGAAAAGTACGAATCCAAAATTTAATTGAAGATGATCATAATTTAGAATTTGGTAAAAAAATCAAAAAGTATTGGAATCATTGAAAAGTGATTTCAAATTATTTAAGAAAGTTCTTAAGCATGGGAGTTCCAGTTGGAGTTGGCGTTGTGGTTGGTGTTCCAGTTTCCGTTGGGGCGACCGTTCCATCCGTTGGTGTTACCGTTCCAGTTGTCGTTGTGGTTTCCGTTCCAGTTACTGTTGGGGGTGTTACCGTTCCAGTTGCTGTTACGGTTTCCGTTCCAGTTTCTGTTCCAGTTTCCGTTCCAGTTTCCGTTCCAGTATGGACCTACTGGGACTCCATCAACCCAGGCACCGTTGTTGTTTGAGCTTGACGAGTGGTGGCTGCTGGTAGACATGGCAGCGGCACAGGCAATAGCGGCCAAAAAGACAATGATGTAACGCATTTTGGTTGTATTCTGTGGGAATGAAGAAAAAATTAAAATTTTTGGAAAAAATTTTCCTGGAAAATTCTTAAGTTTTCCCGAAAAATTTTAAAAATCATGGTAATTTTCTCCCGATTATTTTTGGAAAATTATACAAAATTCTGGAAAGTTTTCCCGGAAAATTCAAAAAGAAATTTTTCCAAAAAAATTAAAAAAAAAATTTTTCCAAAAAAGTTGAATAAAAATTTTTCCAAAAAAATTGAAAAAGAATTTTTCCAAAAAAATTAAAAAAGAATTTTTCCTAAAAAATTAAAAAAGAATTTTTCCAAAAAAATTGAAAAAAAATTTTTTCAAAAAAATCAGAAAGTTTATCCGGTAAAAGAATACTTAAACACTCACGAGTTTTGTTAATAAACAATTAATTAATGGTATCAACTGAAGACTGATGTGATTATATTAAAAATTTTAGGTATTTATATCTTGAGATTATATTGATTAATAAACAGAATATTATTGTGTATCGAAACAATATTATTCTTTGAGGGTATTGTCATAACACAAATAAAAATTTACATATTATTCCAACTGCTTACACACTCTTCAGATAATACAATGTTATTGTTTAAAAAGTTCTTTTAATATTTTATAAAAATACATAGAAATTATAGAGAAAAGTTGTTTTATTTTTAGAAAATATCTGAAAAACAACGGTATGAAATTATTATGGAAAATTTTCACAAAAAAATAAGGAAAATATAGAACATTTAGTTTTTTCGGAAAAGTTCCGGAAAAATAGACAATGTTGTGTAGAATTGGGAAAATTCTATACAACAATTGGGAAAATGAAGTTTGCGAATTTTTTTCAAATGTTTGGAATTTGAATTTGAAATTTAGTCGGAGATTTAGACGGATAAATGGTTAAAATTTTGTCGGGAAATAAGAAAATTTTATGGAAAATTGAGAAAACGAGTTTTCCGAATTTTCGTAGATAATATCGAAATTAAGTTTGATAATTCCGTTGGAAAATTGTAAAAAAAAGCTTGGAAAATTCAGATGTTTTTATGGAAATTCTGTAGTGGAAAATTAAAGTTTTCCGGAAAATTTTAAACTCGAATTTTCCGAATTTTCCCAGAAAACTGAAAAGTAGTAAGCTGGAATTTTTTTACTTAAGATAGAACTAAGTAACTGAAAATATAAAATTCGGAAAATTGATCGGCAAAATCCTGAAGAAAAGCTTGGAAAATTCAAATGAAAATTTCTACGACATGTTTGATTAATCAGGTTAAAGACTCACGTTACAATCTTCGATTAAAATTTTATGATAGAAAATAACAATTTTCCGGAAAATTGAAAATTTGAATTTTCCGATTTTTTTTTTAAACTTTGATGTTAAAAGGTCGAATTTTTTTACGAGGTGGGTAGGGTATTAAATAGCCACATTTTTTAATATTGAAAATACGGGCGGAAAATGCAGATGCTTCCATGAAAATTCTGTAGTGGAAAATTACAGTTTTTCCGGAAAATTGAAAATACACATTTTCTGAATTTTTTTATACAGATGGAATTAAATGATTGAATAAATAAATATTGAAAAGTGGATCGGAAAATTCTGAAGAAAAGTTTGGAAAATTTTTTAAATAATTCAAAGAAAAATTATTGATTAGGGTAAATGCACCAGTTTTTGACCGGTCACCAATTAGTTGACCGATGTATAAAAAAGTTAATTAATTAATATTTTACAAGGGTTTTTTTTTTTTTCTTAAAGTATTAAAATAAAAAAATATGGCATTTAATCATGATAATAAAAAATTACGCAATTAATTGTGCAGTGATTATAGCTTTAAAAAAATATTTTGAGTTTGTTTACAACGCAACCAGCCATAAAGCTGTCAAAAATAACTAGCGTACAATTGGAGAGTGAGTGCATTTCATCATTAATTTGGTGATATTTATCGGCATAATATCAAATATTTTAGTTTTATTATGTTAATTAAAGATCAGATTCCAACTTTTTTTGAAAAAATAAAGTTAAATTATGTTTTAATATTATTTTAAGACCGGTCAACTATTGGATCCGTCAGAAGCTCTTTACCCAGTAAAAAATTCATTCGGTCATTTATTAGACCCTCTGATTCTATCACAATTCAATTAATGACCGTATATTTATAATACTAACTTCTTAACTTCAAAATTGAATCTGTCAAGTGTTTAAAGTACTTTAGTCATTAAATATTTTGTAAATATAAAGATAATCATTATAAAATGTATATTTACAATTAAAATAATACTTAAAATTTTTTTTGATTATTAAATTTTATTTTGTTGTAATTTTTTTTAGTGAACGGTTATATCAATGAATGAATTATTAGAAGAAAAAATTGCTAAGCAATTAAAAAAATAAAAAAGAGTTACAAGCTAGTAAAAAAGCTTTAATTGAAAGAAAGAAGCAGAAGAATAAAAAAATTTCTAGTGAATCAGAAGAATTATCGTCATCAAAATGAATTTGTGATTATTTGTGACCTAAAGAAATGTGACTTGATGTTAATTATTGTTATTATTTATATTATTTTATAAAAAAGTACGATTTAAAATTATATTGTATGTTTAATTTTGTTAAATATGTCGTTAATACTTCAAAAGTACTGCATAAATTTTATTACATACATGTAGTTTACAAAATTACTTATAATTATTTGAGCGGTCAATTAATTGGAGAACGGTCGGTCATTTATTGGGTTTCTTCACGAAGATTACATTCTGACATTCTTCACGAAGATTACATTCTGACATAATCGTGTGAAAATTACATTTCTTTGTAGTTAATATTTATAATGTATATATACTTCCCGAGAAAATATTTATCAAAGATGCATGAAAAATTTATAAGCTCACCTTGTTATCCTAACATTGTAACTCGATGTAAATTTCAAAATGTTTGTTGAAACTGTTTATTCAAATTTCAACTTGGTGAATTTCTGATATTAGAATAAAGAAAATTAAAATAGTAAACGAATTTCTTTGAGTTTCGAAACAACATTTTACAATTGTAGTTTACATAGAAATTGAACTTGCAATTCACAAAAATGTAAAATAATTTCTTATAATGATTACATTTAACCATGAATTATTTTTCTTTTACTTCACGACAACAGAAAAATAAAAAATATTAATAATAACAATAATAATAAAAATTATATCTTTAAAATTTCTTGCATCATAAGTATAATGGAAACGTAAACTAAATGTATAAAATTAAAATTGCCTACGTCAGAATTCCTAGTTTCGAAATAACATACAAGTATGTAAATTTTTGACACCGGTGTTTACATATATACTTATCTTATAAATTTAACATAATTTTGTGTCATTTCACCCTGCTATTCTACTAAAAAAGTTAAATATTTAAAGTGCGCTTTAAAATTCGTTTTTGTCTTAGTGACTGAATTTCTGTTTTAATGAAAAAATAAAATTTCTTTCAAGTGCAATGTACACATAAAAAATACAAATTAAAATTTTTTAATTTATAATAAATTTATTTTACTATTTTTCCACCAAAATATAAAATGCATAATTTCTGTTAATCAAAATGGAGTCTGGTTAAAAAATGTAAGCACCAGCAGCGCAGGAATATTTTTAAAATAAATAATCCATGTTTTAATTTTTAATTGCCAGCCAAAGGTCGAGAGCAGGTTTAAGCATATGCGGTCGATATTGTCGATGAGAATTGTCGCGTGCTTATGCCCTTGTCTTAATGCATGTGTTAACACGCTTACATACATTCTTGTATTATTATTCTACATACATTTTTTATTATAACACCATTATGATCATCAACTTTTCATTTTCATCCTCGTGATTTTCAAAATTAAAATTTCAAAAAATCAAAATTTGTTACAGAAAACCAAAAACTTTTCAATAAAAAATAAACTATTAAAATAAAAGAATTTTCTTTTTTTTTAACTACCAAATTTCCATAAAAAAATTATCCAACAATTACATCCGTAATTTGTAAAATTTTCTACGAGCTCACATCTTTTAAGTTTACTTGTTTTATAGAAAATTTTTCATTTGAAACAAAAAAAAATTATTCATCCAAAAAATTCCACAAATTTTTTTTTCATATTTTTCAAAAATAAAAAATTTTTTCACTGTCACTTTCACAAACAAAAAGCCAAATCAAAACGTCATAAAAAAAACTACTCGTACTCACTCGGTCAGTAGCGTCTTGTACAGCGCGGTCGATGCGAATAAGGGGTTGCAGAGGTCGCACAGCCAGCCGCACTCAAGTAGTAGAACAACGCGTAGAGTCCTCCTCGTGTCATATTTATCCCTCATAATCCACCTGAGTCTTTAAGACAATGGTCACCATCCTCACTGTCAACTTTACATTCTATCCCCGCCATGTGAAAAAAACATCACCCTCAAAAACTGCAAACCATTATTTAAAATTTCTACTTTCAACAAAAATTCACAAATTTTTTTTTTGTACCACCAAACAAAAAATGTAAAAATTCAGCTGTTTTCAAATTAACAAAAAATATAAACCATCAACCTTAAAAAATTCCGACTAATTTGATGAAGAAGAACAACCCGCGACATAAACCGGCGAACGCGTCGCGATAACTATTGTTGGATAGTTCCGCGAGGCTCCTCCGTCCGGTCCGGCGAACGCAACGCGAATGAGGGGTTGGTCCTGCGCAGCAGCGCCAAACGGTTATCAGCCGAAGCTTTGAGGATAGTTAAGCTCAAACTCAAGCGCAACCCAACAACCCTACAACCCTACTCAATGCTTTATTTCTATAGATACACCTCCCTCCTTTTCCTCTCCCTATCCCTACTTTTTAACATTATCTCACTTACACAGTTTGTTACTTGGTCATTGCTTCTCGCTTTACCGACAACCGACATGCTTTCTATTCGTCTGGTCGCTCACCAGTGTGTTATGTGTTGTATTATGTAGTGCACTGTACTATTCTGGGGGTACACTACCCTGCTGCAAAACCGTGTAGGTGTTCTCTGTTACACTTAAGCGCGCATAAATATAAATACTCTCTCATTCTCATTGCACACTATTGCAGTAGCTGTGACTCTTATTATCATTGTTATTATTACTATTATTATTCTGACGATTGTTGTCAATATTATTATTATTATTATTCTCGATATTTATTAATAACAAAGCCTTCCCAATCCTTTACCCTGCGAAAAATCGAGAGTGAATTTTACTCCGCATTCACTCCCATCACTCAGAGTTCCGGAGTGAAGTAATTCAACACCGCGTTTGGAGTGAATCCGGAGTTTTTTTCAGCGGAGTGATTTTTGAGTGATTCAAGAATGAAACTTGATTTCAATCCGGAAAACATCCAAGTACCGAGTTCTTGTACTAAAAAAAATTTTATTTAACTGAAACAAATTTTATAAACCAAATTATTTTTTTTTCGTCAGTATAAAAAAAAATAGGAAAATTTTTACATATATTTTGTTTGAATTTCGAATTTTTACAGAAATTAAAAAACGGTTTATCAATAAAAATTTTTAAAATCCCTAAATACGCATTTTGCAATTTTTAAACGAGTCAAAACAATTTTTTTATTTTTATTAACAAAAAAAACTAAAAAATTTACTCCGTATTAAAAACTTTTGATAATATAATTTAAATGCGTCTCGAAGGGAATGAATCGATTGAAAATCATCCACTCTGCATTCACTCCGAAAATTTTTTACAGTGCACTTTGTTATCTTTAATTATTATTTTAATCACAACGCCTAAGCAACAAGTTTTGCTATTCTAATTATATTTATTAAAATGTCAACAAAATTTGTAATGTAAATCTACTAAAAAAGTACAAAAAAAACTTTGAAAAATTATTGGGATCGGATGATGCTAAGAGTCGAATCTGGATCTCCACAATTGTAGATAATAATTAAAATTTTTAATAAATATAACGTCAAATTAAAGAATTGGGAAGATTTTGATATCAAAAATTTAAAAGTTACTAATCTTGAGTATAATAATTACTAATGATAAAAACTTGGTCAACAACTACTTTACCACCAGTAGTATGAAGTACATTACCATCGAAGTACAATTTATATGTAACTGAAAGGTTCAAGTATATACTGAGAATAAATAACAGGTAGGGGATCCGGAAGTTAAATGATAGAGCTTCCGACATGTAATCGTTGAGATCCAGGTTCGACTCCTGGCTTAGTATGATCTCAATGTTCACTCAAAGATATTCTAGTACTTTTCAGTTAATTTACATTATGACTTTCGAATGTTGTCTAACAAAAATGGCAAAAATTGTTGCTAAAACGTTGGAATTAAAATTTTTAATAAAGATAATTTAAACGTTGAGGATTAAGAAGGCTTTACTATTAAAAACATTATGATTATTATTGTTTTTGCTACTGCACTTGTGTTGTATGTAAAATGTAAGCTGTAGAGTGATAACAGTCAATACTCATACTAATATCTCATATCTATATAATTCATATATTTGTACTCATATTACTGATTGTGAGTTAATACTTGTTCCGCACTTGCACTTGCAGTTTTACTTTTCCGTCACCAACGATACTATATGATACGACGCATGACAGCAACCGGGTTGAGCGCATACACAACATACAACATGCAACATACAACAGCTAAGTTTTCGAGTGTACGGGAAGGATAGGATAGAGAGAGGAAAGTAAAAGGTGATAGAGACATTCGAGTATGTGCGACATTCATATGAGTGTGCGTACGTGATACGTGGTTAAATAGAGAAGGAAACTAAACCACTGTAATATGTGGAGTGCGCAAATTACCAAGGAAAATCCGACGCCGGAAAAAAGGATTATGTTCTTTACACTGCACTAATTCAGTGAACAAATTTTCTGATGTAATATCTATGACTTGATCGGGTCACTCAGGCTAAATTAGACTATATATAAGAGCGCGTATATATGAGACTGAACGGACAATGAAAATCTTTATGTCTTGAAAATAACTCTGGAAACAGCATCTGAAACTTTAATCGAATAATAATTATTGTTTTAACTTCTATAATTTGACGAAATTTTTCAACTTTCATGCTTTTTCCCTGTACTATACTATTGTCGCCGCTTGACTCTTCTTAATACTACAGATTAAACTCTTTTGTAAGGAGACGATTCAAGGATTATGTGCCATCTGTCGAAAATCGTAGACACTACCTTTGATCGAAAAATTATGTACGGGCATATATGACTATATCAGGCTTGATGTAACCACACGTGATCTGATATGGCCATATGTAGTATGATATGGCCAATTTTTAATTCAGGCCATACGTGGGCATATCACAAAATATTTGCACAGATATTCACCGATATATACCGATTTTCACGTGGTTGGCGGAATTCAACGCAGTTTTTTTGAGCCTTATAAAGTATCTTTAAGTTTGAATTGATCGAACCAGGAATTTCGGAATAATTTCGAAAAAACACTTTTTTTGGTTTTCTTTCGACATATCGTTGCAACGATAACTCACGAACGAGTTATTTGGTGAGACTTTCGTCTGCCTCCTTTCGAACAGGCCGTTTCCTGGGCTTAAAAAAGCTATACACGCACTTAAATAAAACCCAAATCTCACCAAAACAAAAGCACTGTCAACTCGCCGGGCAAGGAAAAACCCTGCCCTCCAGCTTTTACGCAAATCATTTATTACAGAAATCTCTAACAAATCATTTATTAGAGACCAATTTTTAGTATTAAACAAATATTTCTTAGTATTTAAAATGATTTGTTTATATTTAATAAATCTGATATTCAATTATTAAATATTAATAAATCTTTTTAAATACTAAGAAATATTTATTCAGGACTAAAAAGTGGTCTCTAGTAAATGATTTGTTAAATATTAACAAATATTTTTAACTATAAACAAATCCTTCTATTGATGATTAAAAATCTGATTTTCATCGAATATTACCATACAGTATCCCAGACAAGAGATTACGACGGGACCAAGTTTGGCTCAAGCTCGGCGCAACATTGTAAAACTCTGATCCTGGCTGGTAAACCAGTTTCGGCCCAGCCTTGGTAGAAGTCTAGAGCAATAGATAACAGGGTACCAAGCTTGGTTACCAAGACTGGCCCAAGCTTTTTAATCAAGCCTAGCCCAAGTTTTGAAGCAAAAACAAACCTAGGCTTATTCACCACTATAAAATTTGCTGAAAGAAGTAGATCGTGAAACATATGTAGACTTTAATTGTTTTATGTCAAACCAAATTAGTATTGAGAACCCAATTTCAAATAAATTGAATCCTTTAAAATAAAATAATAAAATTCTACGAAAGGGTTGAATTATTTTGTATAAAAAGGATAGTTGTTAGTTGAAATAGTTAGTTGTTAATTTAAATACTGTGGGTTACAATCATTACCTGATTATATTAAAATAACAGCATCAATTCATATTCTCAACAAAATTTGAGAAAAAATTGAAGTAATAAAATCAGCTTTTTTTCTAATAGTTTTCTTAGTTTCAGTATATTTTTCTTGAATGAAAGTAATTTTTTTTTGTGTACGAAGCTCGTTACAAATTTTAACGATATTTATTCAAACTATAAGCTGCAGTTGTCATGGGCAACAGGTCGCAACAAAATCACCCATTTTGCAAAGCATTCAGTCGACAACTTGACTTGAAACTGCTCAGTCGCTAGCTCATTAGACGAATTCCGTCGTAATTCCGAATACATCAAATATTTCTGACGTATTTAAGCATTTCTGATGAATTTCAGGATTAGTTTTTGAATTAACCATCATCAGCTAAATAATGCAGTCCATAAAGATTATTTTATACTGCTGTTTCGTATTTACTGGTCACATTTTAAATAGAAGCAGCTTTCACGCTTCAGAAAATAAAACGCAGTTCTTGAATCATACAGTGAGTTGATTATATTTTTCATTCAATTTTAATATGTGACACAAACTTTAAAGTGAGTGCATAAGCTCTGGCTGGGATTCACCGATATTGGACGTCTGACACGTAACGGGCGTGACTACTTTGGTATTGGTTAACCCGGGATACCGAGTTGAGTTGAGAGTAGCATCCTAGTATAACCTAGAACTAGTACAGCATCACCCATGCACCCAGAAGCTGACCCACAAGTTCCGAAACCGGCAATTGTCATCTCCAATGCTCCACTTTGCATCCTCTGTTATTTGTTATTTGTTATATATTACACGTTAACGTTAGCTCGATTCTTCACAAGCATACTTTTCTCTCTTCCTTTTAGAAGAGAGAGAAAGAGACAAAAGTACAAACAAAACAAGTTACAATTTTCGCACCACCGGTTGTGACCCAGTGATAAATGTTCCCTACGCCCGCAACCGGAATTCACAACACTTGGGACAAAGACCTCATATTTACAACACTATTTTCTCTTTTTCAGAAATATTCCCACCCGTCTGTTTCATTACTCTGAGTAATGAAAAACTTTCGCTATTTTATTATAAATTTTATTTATATTATTCCTTTTAACGCTAATACAATAAATCATGTCTGGGATGGACAACCAAATTTTTATGTTAATTTAAAAAGATTTTAGTGATGTTTTTATTAAATCTAACATTGTATAAAGTCATAAAAGTATGAAAATTCAAACAATTTTAAATAATTTTGGAGAAGAAAAAAACTGAACTTTTTCCCAACGATTCGTTTAATTTAAAGTTTGAAAAGTTACAAAAAGTTCGGTTATAATGCATGGTTTTAAATAGACAATAAATCGATATTTCGTAAAAATAACTCCGAGAATAGAATTTGAAATTTTTACAATATAACAATTATTATTATTCAAAGTTTCATATATTTCCCAAAATTTTTTAACTTCAAATATGATTGGAATGTACTCACTTTTTTTCTATATAATACTATATTATCTTTACCATTAGACTTTTTCTAATACTTTTTCAATGAGTTCAAACCCTATTAGAAGACTACAGTATAAACAAGAGATGTTTTTCGGATGCATCTTTGACTGGATGAGGTACACACTGTAATAGTGTGAACACTCATGGATTTCGGAAAAAAGAGGAAAAAAAATTCAGTATAAATTATTTAGAGCCACTAGCAGCTTTTTTCGCTCTGAAATGTTTTGCAATCAAATTATTAAATTACGAAATTCTCCTGATAATTGATAATACGTCTGCAGTATTATATATCAACAGAACAGGCGCGCGGAATCCAATATTCTCACCTGAATAAACCGGCCCGAAAAATCTGGCAATAGTGCGAAAGAAGAAAAATTTGGATCTACGCGCCATACATTCTTTTGGCTGAAAATACCGAAGCTGATAAAGCATCAAGAACTCAGCCCATTCACAATCAACCTCTTCGCATCAAGGTCGAATCGAGAATGTAAAAGATTTTGTTCCCATTTTCCAGATCCAAGTGCAATGACAGTTGATGTGTTTACTATTCAATGGACGAAAGTAAAAATATATGCCCTTCCTTTTTTCGCACTCATTCTCAGAACGTTAAGAAAACAGATAAATCTGAGGGAACAGTCGTAGTACCACTCTGGCCAACACTGCCTTGGTATCTGCTGTTCACATCACTACCTACAGAATTACCTCTAATATCTAAGACTAGTAACAGTTTGTTGTTATTTCCTTGCAGACAAGAATCACATCCATTGGTACATGTGACATACGTCGTTCACAACTTACTCCAAAATATTTGCAAAATTTTTGTATTTAGTAACTTAGGAATAATTAGTTTTACTTTTACTTTTAGTTTATAATTTACAGTACCCTTGAAGTCTGTATAAGAGAAACCTAGCCCAACTTTCCCACTATTTGATAACGCTCATACGAATCACCCGGATCTCTTTGTATCAATATCTATCAGAATTTAACGACTTCATTTTTCTAACTTTCAAATTTGTAATACGGTAAAGTCACCATCACGTTTCCCGCTTAAATTCGTAAAAGTAAGACCTATATGGCAATCTAAATAATAAGACCTATATGGCAAATAAGACCTATATGGCAAAGACCTATATGGAACTATCCAACACCTGAGCGGGTGGAAGCTTTTTGGACTGAGTTGTATGGAGATCAACCAAACGTGAACGCCAATACTCCAGCTCTGCATGACTTCAAAGCATTCTGTCAGGAACACCGTAGACAGAATGCTCATGAAGAGAGCCCTACAGTCAGTGTGGATGAAGTTCGTTCAGCTCTAAATGGCAGCAAAAATTGGGCTGCCCCGGGACCAGATGGCATTAATGTCTTCTGGTGGAAGAAGTTCACTTCTACCCACCTTCATCTGGCCCGCATATTTACATCGTACATTAGAGCTGACGAACCGATTCCAGACTGGCTCGTGGAAGGGCGAACCGTACTGATACCTAAAAAAGGTGACTTGTCTGACCCAAAGAATTACAGGCCTATCACTTGCTTGAATGCGGTTTATAAAATTTATACAAAAATTTTAAACAACCGTATTTTGCAGGAGATAGAACCTGTATGGCAACAGATATATGAACAGCGTGGCAGCAAAAGAGGCCTGTCAGGTTGCAAGGAGAACTTGATAGTTGATCGATGTGTCATACAAGATGCGATCTACTATCAACGCAACCTTTCAATGGCCTGGATCGACTATCGCAAGGCATTTGACTCAACTCCTCACGAGTTGATCCTATATCTCCTCAAGTGCCTAGGGGTCAATCCTGAAATAGTGGAATGCATTCGGCGTACAATGCAGCTCTGGCGAACGCGTTTTCACATTGGAAGTGGAAACGCATTGCACATAACCGGAGTTGTAGAGTACAAACGAGGGGTCTTCCAAGGCGATTCCTTGAGCCCTATGCTGTTTTGCATTTCACTGCTGCCTATATCTGTTGCTCTCCGTAAAACTCGTGGGTACTCTGTGGGGCCCCCGGGTGATCGAAAATACTCGATCACCCATCTGCTTTACATGGATGATCTGAAGCTGTATAGTGCTAATGAAGATCATCTACAGGCAGCCCTTAATTTAAAAATCTGAGTAAATTATGGTGTCAACTAGACACTTGAAGGAATATAGTCCCGTAAGAAAAAAAATTTTTGGCTTGATTTTTGTTTAAGTTATTTAATTGTTAATTAACTAATTTTTCGTAGACTTGAGTTTTCAAAAAATCTATTACAAAAGTTTAAAAAGTGAGTCTATAAATTTTTTTCCTTTTAGGAGGTCTTATTATATAAATAATGAACAAGATTCCATTGTAAAAGTTTAAGAAAGTTTTTTCATTTGCTTATAATGATTTTTCAAAGTTATCAAAAATTGAAATATTCGGTTAATGTTATGAGAAACATAGTTTTTTGTTTTTTAAGTCATTTACAATTCTCAATATAATTATGAAAAAAAATTTTGTTTTCATTTTAATTTTTATTGTTTATTTTATGAACAATTTATTATGAACAAATTTCCATTTTCATTTTATTTTTTTTCCGTTACTTTTAAAAATTAAAAATTCAGCCATGTGCATCAGATTTGTAAAAAAAATTTTTCTCTACTTTTATTGAATTTTAAAATACTTTACCTCATCAAAGTTGAAACAGTCAACTATTTTATCAACTTATAAATTGTTGTAACTTCTAAACTATTGATGATACGGTCTTGGACATTCAGGAAGATCTTTTAGACAATTTATTGATTCATATAATAAATTTTTCATATGATCGATATCTATTATAATTCAATTTTTATAACCATTTGTTCATAAAATAATCTAGAAAACGGTTGACCCTAAAGGCACATATTTAATCTATAAAATTGTCCTGAATCATTAAAGCTGTAACTTCATTAGTCTAAAAGATAAATTTATTAAACTTATTAAGTATGAAAATTATGATAAATTTATCAAACTTATTAAATATGAAAATTAAAAATTGAAAAAATTCAGGCGCCTGCGGGATGGATCAATGAACAATAATACGTGGTCAAAAAATTTTTATCGTGATTTTTCAATAAGTTATCCATTAATTAATTAACAATTTTTTGTAGCACGAGCATTAACATTGCAAGTGCGATAATTGTTAAACTATTAATCTAAGAATTTTTTTTTTCGTGGAGCTATTTTTCAAAGGTTTTAGAATAGATTCCCGTAGAAAAAATTAAAAAAATGTTAATTTTCGTTTTGTTATTAACAATTTACTAAGGTGAAAAATTATAAAGCTTTATTAAATATTGAAAAAAATTTTTTTTTTATAACATTATTATTGATTCGTTTTCTTATGATCAGAAGCTACTTAAAAATGATTTTTATCACCTATGGTTAAAATAATTGTTATAAACAAATGCGTTGTTTATGAGATAATTAAAAATTTTTTTTTGATAACATAATCTTTGATGATAATTATGGTTTAAAAAAAAAACCGTTTCTTAAAAAAATTTTTTTATTACATAAAAACGCATTTGTTGATTAATTAAAAATTATTTTCTCCCACTTCTAATTAATATGAAGGAACGATTTTTTTTAAAATCATTCTTTATTTTTTATTTTATATAACAAAAAAAAATTTTTGTTTTATTTAATTTTTCATTGTTTATGTAATAAACAATTTGTTATAAACAAATAAATTTTTACTTTATATTTTTTTTCCTATTTTCTATCACTTACATTCAACTTTAATTACATATGGTAAGTGGTTTTAGCTTGGTCGGTAATTTGAGCTCTACCTCGAAAATTTTCTATTCGATTGAATACTTTTCAATGCGACATACTGGTTTCAAAAGTCGGATTGAATCAAATAGAATCGTATTGACTTACAATTCGATCCCGTTTGTTGAGACGTGATGAAGATGAGGTTATTCAATCGATAGATCTTGTAATGTAGGCATTTGAGCTTACTTGAATATAAATATTTAATAATTATATTTTTCTTAAATTAACCGATCTTTAATGTAAATTGCTGAAAGAGCGGAAAAACTAAGGATCCGGT
Source organism: Cotesia congregata (assembly GCA_905319865.3). Classification (NCBI taxonomy): domain Eukaryota; kingdom Metazoa; phylum Arthropoda; class Insecta; order Hymenoptera; family Braconidae; genus Cotesia; species Cotesia congregata. The sequence goes on along the minus strand of CAJNRD030001117.1, from coordinate 7,583,955 downwards.
TTCGGTCTGGTTATCTCAATTAAAATACAAAAATTATTATTAAGAATATCACTAGAGATTTATTTACTATAAATATACTCAATATTTAATATATTCAATAGCGGATTGATAAGAAAAAAGCGGATTTATAAAACACAGCGTGGTTATCAATGCGAAGCCGGTCAGCACGTGGTTGAGCAAATTGCCGGCACTGTAAAAAGCGGTGAAACAAAGGCAAATAAACACAATTTATCTGAAACAAACTGAAGCGAAATATTAGCGGTTAATTTAAGCAATTTAAATTATAAAAATAGCGAAATGCGTTTAGTTAACGATGAGCGAAATAAAATAGCGGGAAAGCGAAGCGTTAGACTTAATGGCGGAGAAGCGAGAGACAATAATAACAGTTCGTCTTCTTCCTCGTTGACTTGGGAAAGAAGGCTCCTGCGCATGTCTAGCGAGAGCGATAGCCAATCAATAAATTCGTTCTATTGATGTCGACATCGATAGCCAATGGTAAAATTCGATACATGTGGCGTGATCAGTCAAGCGGTTTGCGCAAGCGGGTGAGAAATAGCGGGAACGATGGCTTGTCAGGTGCGTGTTGTAAATTTGGGGAGCCCACAGTGACGTATTGCTCACTGAGTGGGCCTGTTCACCGAACACATAATAATAATAATAATAATATTCAGAGCCTCAAATTTACTACAGCACAAATAATTGTAAATATTTCTTCAGCTTTATTTATTAAACACTCAGGCATAGTTGAACCAAGAACCTCAAAAGCTTTTAAACGTTGATTACTTCGTTCTACATGAACACGAGCTTTAGCGACGTACCGATTCATATTAGCTTCTGACTTAGAAAACTGTCGTTTATCTCTCAGAAAAAATGGTGTGCAAAGCGTGACATCATATTTTTTACAATAGTCATGCATGGTGAATCCTTTGTCAACTAATACTATGTCTTTTTTATCCATCATAGTAATTATTTTACTTTGTTCAAATATTATGTTGTCTGATACACGCCCACCGTAAACAGGACTAATAAATGAAATCAAACCAGCTGGTGTTACACCTGTCATAAATTTCACAGTATAAGTGCTTTTATAATACGAGTATGTTTGTAATTGGCAGCAGAGCTTCGAAGGTTTTTGAATTTTAATTTCAGTGCAATCAACAACGACTCGGACTCCTTCAAAATTTTTAAAACATAAAGGAATATTTTTTAAAATATTCTCCTTTGTGGGCCAATAAATACTTGGTTTTAAAGCCATATACAAGACATCTATCATTTTCCAAATTTGTTCCTTACAAGATTGTTTGGAAAAATTGAAAAAAATTGCTAAAGTAGCATAAGACATGTTTTGCTTCAATTTCATAAATGTCATTACTATTAATTCTCGTAAATCAAATTTAATTGAGGTATGAGACATATTATAAGTCGATTGAACTTGGATCACCAATTTTTCGATTGTGTTCAGTAAATTGAAATTTGATAAGCCGGTCAATGTACTGAGCTTTTGATCATTTTTGATGAAACTTAAAAATTTTGGAGTTAAAAAATCACTTTCTACTTGGACAGCAACATCTTGAAAATCTTTGACTGCATAAGTGATATTTTTGTTGCTTATTTTCATTTCATATTCACCAGAAACTTCCACAGAAGATAAGTCCTCAGCAGCAAATTCAGCACGAGATTCATCTTCATTTTCTACCTTGTCATTATCATTACATATAACAGCTGTTTCAGATCTACTCATAATGGCAGAAGATTGTTTTTGGAAAGATCTTCTCCGTCGTCTTTCTTCTCTGCTGTGAATTTGACTCAAGTTTGGCTGGTTAAATGATGACAATGACGTTTCAGGCAGATTACATGAAGGAACATTAACTTTCTTCAAGTGAATACGTTGTCGATTAGGATTACCTGCAATAAAAAATTAAATTATTGTTTTTTATAATTATTTCATTGTTTTAAAATGTATTTAATCACAATAAAGACGTATTGGCAACTTACCTGATGGTAAAAAATCATCTTTGGTGAAATGTAATGAGCACACGCGTTTAGATTGAGTGACTTCATTTCCTATCTTTAACTGTTTTATCCAGGCTAATCGGCGGTCTATCACTTCGTCTTCGCCAAACTTATTTTTTATAGTAACAAAACTGCTATTAGCTGTAGGAAAACTATAAAATCGAACTGTGTCATCCCGACAAGACTTGCTACTGCATCCGAACACACAATACGAAGTTTTGTTTTTATTTTGTCGAGAAGGAAACTCCATAATAGAAAAATCAAAAAGAAATGTCAAATCTGAATAATTATATAACTAATATATAATAACTGATATAATAATATAATTATATAAAATGATTCTATTAATTTTAAAACGAACGTATAATCTTTCACGTGTAATAAACTCCAGCTGTTTTAATAGCGACCTGCTTAGGCTAGTTTATATTTTATCCAGCAGGTGGCGTATCGAAGGGGAAGACTTCCCAATACCCACAAGACGGTAGCACAAGTCGCTAGCGACAGCTACCATCTACTCAGCCTTGTAAAAATATGCCCAATATATACAAGTAAAAAGGAGATTATTAGATTATTTTATTTAATTCATTTAAACCAGTATAGACTGAGTCATTCGAATGTAAGTTTGTTAATTTATTATCTAATAATAAGTTCCTTCTTTTCTCAAAAAAATAAATAAATAAGTTAGTCAATAACTATTTATAATAAAGTTAAATTTTCAGATTGGAGTAATTGAAGTTAATTAATAAAGTATAAGTTTTCTTTTAAGTGCTAGTGTTTTTTTCCTTAATAATAATGATAATAATAACAATAATAGATAACATGAGTTTTTCATGTCACAGTACGCTGTAGGTTGTGAGCCGGCAGAACCCAAACATCTCTCCGAAAGGTCAAGCCAAAGGCACAAACCTGAAATATACAAGTTTTCTACCCCGAAGGAAGGAAAACTAATATTTCGGATCTTGCCAAAGACTATACGCATCGAATATATATATATATATATATATATATATATATATATATATATATATATATATAT
>CAJNRD030001117.1:7539783-7564065 GCA_905319865.3 Cotesia congregata | reverse complement strand
ACCTACGGACGCGAACAACGCTACCCTCGACTTGCTAGGTCAGTTAGTGTGACGAACCCATTAAAGGGGAGTTTTGTCCACGGGAGCGTATTTTGTTTGGTTATTTTGCTTGGCTCCTACCCGCTGTACCTCATCAACTAAGAGATTATCCAAGTGTCATCCAAGGACAGCGAGCGTTCTCCCATCCGCTCGAGGAGACGCGCCTGGTAGCAGTATCTCTTCTGCCCCGGGTGTGTGTGTGTGTGTGTGTGTGTGTGTGTGTGTGTGTGTGTGTGTGTGTGTGAAAGTATGTAAACCTCTTATAACTTCTGAACGGCTTGACCGATTTGATCGAGGTTGGTGTCATTCGAAAGGTCTTCGCCAAACTTACAATTAGATTTCCTGTAAGTTGGATCCAATTCGGACCAGTAGATTTCGAGAAATTGCAAAAAAAGTGAAAAAAAATTTGTTTTTTTTTTATTTTTTCAAAATATCTCCGAATTGGCTGAACCGATCGACCTCAAAAACTAATCAGCTCTTAACCTTGAAAACCCACATCGATCGTCACCAAAAGCGTCAGAATCGGTTAATGCGTTCGTGAGATATCGTTGTCGAAAAAAATCGAAAAAAGTGTTTTTCTTGTAATAACTCCGAAATGTTTCATCAAATCAATTTTTTTGTTCTAACTTATTTATAGAGCTCGAAAAACTACATCGATCGCCGCCAACCACGTGAAAATCGGTTGATTCATTCAATAGTTATAGAAGTTTGAAAATTAAAAAAATCGTGTTTTTTCGAACTTTGATAAGATTTTTGAGCTCGAAGAGCTCAAAAATATAAGAAGGCCATCTCTTTGAGTTCGGAGAGTTCAAAATAACACATAAATTGTATTAAAATACGTATTTGAGTTCACGATATAACACAAATATCGTGAACTCAAGAACGTCATAAGTGCAATTTTAAGCGCCTACACTGATAGAAAAACAATCTTGATTCAAGAAACTTTTTTTCTTCAAAACTTGAACTCTTGAAACTAGATATAGATATATTTCTTTCAAGAATTTTTGTCTCTTGGTTCAAGATAGGCGATAACATTGATTCAAGATGTTACCGACTTGTGTTAAGAATGGCTTTTTTTTGAGTCATTAATTAATTTACTTATTTCCAAGAAATAATTTTTTTTTGGTATAAAAATTAAAGACTATTCAGTTTTTGAAATATACTTTGATAAATTATTTTTAGTTTTTTAAACGATAATGTTATTTTGATTGAAAAACTTAAATGTATCGATTGAAGATAATATAGCTCTTTACCCAAGAAAATCTAAATCAAGACAAGAAATTCTTAAAGCAAAATAATCATTTGTCTTCCAAAATAAATTCTTAGATCAAGAAAATATCTCTTGAGTCAACATAAATTTTCTATCAGTGTAGGTATGGAATTAGCGGGAAGTTGCAGGGATGGCCTTCAGGGTCAACCGTTTTCCTAATTTTTTTTTTTACTAACGGCCAAATTTTAGTGTTAGGTATACAATGAAAGATCTAATTTGATTTTTTATGATCCTGTCATCAGTTTCACTGTCAACACGAAAACATTTTTGTTCAGAGGGATCTCCAGAAGAGACGTCGCAATGGCAAAGTTCTAAAATTTTCCTACGAAAATATCAGAAGATGTTTATTAGATATGTATCTTCAATTTTAAAAAAGTTTAAATAGAAATTTTATTATTTATTTAAGAAAAAATTTGTTGAAAAAATGCTTTCTTCCCGGAGTAAACCATGTAACCTCTTAATAAATAACCAAACATAATTTATAAGTAGACATTGTTTATTACTTACTAGATATTAATCTAGATCTACTTACTTGAGAACTATCAAGGACAAAGATATATACAGCTAGTGGACCGTCATTTCTTCTTGAATTTCTTCATAATATTCTTTTGTTTAGTATTTTAAATTGGAAATTTAAAAACCAATAGAAAAAAAAATAAAACCTCATGTCACATGATTATTTTTGTTTTTTATTTATTTATTTCTATCATACAGGTCTATAGAGATGCAAAAGCATCTGTCCATTGTCCTAGATATTAGATGAATTATCCTAATTTTACAAAATATTTAAAAAAATATATAAAAAACACAAAATGCATAAATAGTTTGAGAAATGTTAATATTGCACAAATTTCTTGTACTATTATAATGACAGTTTCTTAATCCAATCTTTTATCTTATAGTTTAGCGTTTTTTTACTATAATTTAATATCTTGAGATTATTAGGTAAAAGGTTAAAATATTTTATTGCAACATAGTAAGCGTTCTTTAAGCTAATCCTTTTATTAATTTTAGGGGGAGATATCGACTTAAATCTAGTTCTAATTTCTTTAGGATTGTATTGATCGTTATACTCTTGATAGTAACGCATCAGCAATAAAAGTTTTCTTTTAATATCAAGGGGTAGATGTAAAACACCATGACCTTCGAAATATTTCAACATATGGTTTTTAATGTTGATAATAGGCCTAATGGCGTTATTATACGCACCACCCCAAGCAAATATCCCATAATTTATGATACTTTCAAAGAGTATATAGTACACACTTTTTAGTACAGTAATGTTAACACATTGGGTAAGTTTGTAAAAGAGAAAAACAAAGTATCTTAATTTTTTGGTCAATTCATTCACATGTATATTCCATTTCAATTGAGCATCAAACTATTTTTCTCCTCGACGGAGGTGGAAAGCGGCATTTTCGTTTAGCACAGCGAGCGGAAAATTGACGCTTTCCGCACGGAGGGGAGAAAAAAATAATCCTACACGGAAAAAAAAATATTGTTAAAATGACTATCCAACGTACCCTCAAATGACGTTTCCTTAAAATAACGATCCGGATTTCTGATTTAAGGATTCATTTGTTTGACTTAAAAGCACACAGAGAATAGCTCTTGTAAATATATGTATAGTTTCGTCAAAACAGGCAACTGTTTCGTTAACGTGAGGATCTGTATAGTTGAATTAACTAATTGTAACGCTAAAATAATGATATGCATCGTCATTTTGATGATCCGCTGTATAGCTGAATTGGCTATACAGCGTATATCTCTAAAAAAAAATGACTATACGGCGTATAGTCAGAATAACGATACGTATCCTTATTCTAAGGATATTTTTTTCTCCGTGTAAATATTTACAGTATTCAACTCTAAGAAGCTCTCTATTGTTTATTGTTAGTCTATAATTGACAGGAACACTATCTCTATAACTATCAATAGTAATATATGTCAACTAATCTATATTAAGCGAAAGTTGATTATCTCGCAGCCAAACATCAAGTATTTCTAGCCAATTATTCAAGATTGAACTAATTTCAATCCAGCTATTTCCTGTACATAGAATTGCTGTATCGTCTGCATAAGTAACTAGAGAATTCTCCGGCGATGATTAAAAATAAAACAATTTTTTGTATTTAACTTAATGATTACGCAAGGTCAGAAAAAAAACTGCACTGTACTTTTGAACAGACCCACTTAGGGATATGTACTTGAATGCACTGAATTTAAATTTGAGGTCCGTTTGGCCGGTATACCATAACAATTTTTGATATACTGCAAAAAAACCGCCAAAAATGGCGAAAATTCGCAAAAAATTTTAGTTATACAAATTTTTTTCCAACTCAATTAAGTATGTTTCTCATATATTTCAATGCGCTGAGTTCAAATCTTAAGTTGATTCAGCTGGAGACCCTTCAAATTTGAAATAAATTGCAAAAAACTACTGAAAATCAAAAAAAAATCGTAAAAAACTAGATTTATGCGAACGAAACAAAATTCTTTTTTTAGCGTCGAGCAAAGATCTACCATCATGTTGATATTCTAATTTCTTTAAGACCTACTCTCTATTTCACTTATGTCTTGATGAAATCGTTCTCTTTGTTCTTCACTGTAATCTCCAAGATTTTTAGAAAAATTGTCAATATGAGAATGTAGAAAGTGAAATTTAAGATTCATCAAGCTATCCAAATTTATTCAATTTAGCAACAATTCTCCAACTAAATTTTTGTAATTTTTATTATAATTATTACCTCATTTAAATAAAGTCCAAATTTGGGATCCATTGAAAATTTCCTCTTCTAACTTTGTTTAGTTATGTACCTTAGTTTTTTATAAGTTATGAAAAAATTATACTGTATTCTTAAGATTACTCATGTTTTTTGAAATATTCGACAGACCTTTAACAAAGACGTCATAAAACTTAAAATTCGGAAATTTATGACAGTCAAACTCAAGTAGTTGCCATTGTAAAATAATCTCTTTAATGACTTAGACTAACCTTCGACACAAATGGACAAATTTTACAACCCATCTGTTTATCAGATGGCGACCAGACTTTTCCCAACTTAGCAATCTTCTCACACTTAGTTTAAACAACCCTTCTTTAAATAAATAATACCCTTTCCAGAATCCTTTCATTTAACAACAATTCCCCAACTCCAGTTATTTTCCACCAACCAAAAACGGAAATATCCTTCCCAAAATTGCACTCTCTGACTGACGATAGTTTGACAAAAAATCGAGCAAGACAGTTACTGACAAACCTCTGACCACGCTCGCCGAGCGTCTTATACCTGACCTTTACCGACTTTTGTACCGATTAAATTAATGTAAAAGTATAGTCAGTTCTCAATTTAATAAATCAATATTAAATCGAAATATTTGTGATCTTTTAATTAAACATCACAAAATTCTTGTTAAATTATTACCAAATTAATTTGCAAGAAAACAAACTTCGCATTTCTTATCGCAGGAAACCTTTTTCCCAATCATTTTTAGTTAATTACTGTGAGTAGAAATAATACCATATTTTGATACTTTCTACTACCTTGTAGTGTAAAATCTAAACTAACGTCAGATTTGGATATAGTACATCAAAATACATGTGAAAAATACTTGATCTTCATTAAGAAATTTTGTTTCGTTCGCATAAATCTAGTTTTCCACGACTCTTTTGAGATTTTCAGCAGTTATTCACAATCTACTCTTTTACAGGATCTACCAGCTAAACCAACTTGAGATTCGGATTCAGCGCATCGAAATACATAAGGAAAATTCTTGATGTTGACTAAGAAATTTTTTTTCATTCACATTACTGGAATTTTTCACGATTTTTTTTTCAATTTTCAGTAGTTTTTCGCAATTAACTCCAAATTTGGAGGGTCTACAAACTAAATCAACTTGAAATTTGGATTTAGCGCATCAAAGCAAGTTAACGACCCGATTAACCAAGGAAACAATAATAATAATAATAATAATAATAATAATAATAATAATAATAATAATAATAATAATAATAATAATAACCCCGAAGATCCAAACAACATCGACGAGATGGTTTTAGCCGCGAATCAAAGTATCTTGTTAAAAGACGCTTTGGCGTTTGTACCCCAATTCAACGGAGTCCCGGAAAAACTCATCGATTTTTCAAAATGTTGTAAGGAAGCGAAAGACGTGTTACCCGCCGAAGCAGAAGCAAATTTATGTAAATTAATCTACGGAGTAAAATTAGACGATAAAGTAAAGGCATCATTAAGTCACACCATCCCAGCAACAATTTTAGATTTGGGGAAGAACTTAAAAAAGATTCATGTAGCTTCAAAGACAGTTTTCCAACTACAAGGCGAATTAGAACAATTATATCAGGAAAAGGGTAAATCAGTAGTGGATTACGCGAATAGATAAAGAAAGAAGGTAAATGAAATCATCGAATGCAATGCGTCGGACAATCCTAATATGACCGAAGTCGAAAATCAAGCGTTCAAAGATAAGAACAATTCTTCACTCTCGGCCATATTCACACAAAATTTAGACCAGGAAATCGACCGGCGAATGCCCACTTGCGCTAACGTAGATGAGGCCCTAGCAGCTGCCATAAAAATTAAAAAAAAATTGAAAGCGTGGAACGAGTTAATGTCCAAACCCAAAGAAAAGGCTGCAGAAAAAAAGAAGAAAAACCCGGTAACCTTTACTACTACCACTGATTCCCGAAGCCCAAAGAATAAAACATCAAATTCAGGCAATAATAATAATCCTAACAAAAACACCAATAGTTATAATGGGAACAGAAATCAAAACCAATTCGATTCCTCAAAAATCAATTGTCGTTGTAAGAAACAAGGGCATTTTGCAAGAGACTGCCCCGAACGTCAATGTCAAATCTGTTACGAGAAAGGACATGGAGCCAAAACATGCCCTCAATTAACACCAACAGACCAAAATCAATATGCCAATTTAAGATGCCAATTGTGTGGACAAAGAGGTCATTCCGCTAGATATTGTAAATTAAACCCAAATCGAGTCAACCCCGCTTCGAATCCCGGACCGAGTCAAGGAAATTACCGAAACCCTCCAAACACAGTAAACAATAATTACGCGCAAAATGCAGGAATGCATTGTGACGTTTGCGGACTAAATAATCACACTCAGGAAAATTGTAGGTGGTTAAAAACGATAAATTTTATCCAGGCAAACGCGAGACAATCTTCTTCGGGGGGCGCGAGAGGAGACCATCGAAACACCCGTCCTGTACACGTGATACAGAACGTGAGGATAGACGAAGATTCGGAATAAATAAAATTGAAGTAAAGTCTGATTTAGATAATTTACCCTTCGCTGTCGTCGGTAAATCATCTAAACAAGAGGATATTATCATGATGTTGGAGTCCGGAGCGGCTCCAAATCTGATTAAAATAAAATATTTAAAAGGAACAACAAAAATAAACAAAAATAACATTATTGAACTTCACGGAATTTCGAATACTCCCATATCAACATTAGGAAGTGTAAACCTGAAACTATTTGGCAGAATGACCGAATGTCATGTCGTACCAAATAGCTTAGCCATCCCGCACGCAGGATTAGTGGGATCGCAGTTTTTCTCTGAATTTGGAGCCAAAATTGATTATAAAAACAAAATCTTGGAAATTGGGACTGAAAAATATCCGTTCAAAAAACCTAACAGGGTTGAAAATGGAAACCTAATCGGTTAAAATTATCTAAAATAAAACCCCAACCTGTTACTAAGAAAAACACAAATAATAAAGGGAAAATCGAGGACTCAGACCCCGATTACCAACCCTAATTATGTTTCTGTTACAGATGAAGTTACTAATTGCAGTATTGTGCATCTTATTTGTCACTCCAGCTACCGCAATGATCGGATACGATTGCGGCAGCGAGTTCTTAAACATGACAACAATATCCCTTCTGGATATTGATGAATGTGATTACCAAGAAGATCGCGTGGACCAAAGCCTAGTGGACATCGCGTTATTACAGTTGAATGAGCTTGATCATATCAACGTATTACAATGTAAAATTGAAATTTCTAGAGCGGTGTATTATTGTGGAATGCATTCCCACGTATCTTTAGTAGAGAATGCTCACATGGAATACGTCCACACGATCTCGCGCGAAGCTTGCCGAGTAGCACTTAACTGCGGCACTCTTCGTATCAGTAACACCGTCCTCGACGGGTTACCGGTAAATTCAACGGCTATGAGAAGTATAACGCTTGCAGGAAGTATCACAAATGATGGTACTTGCAGGCACACAATATTCTGACCCTTACGGCACCTGGAATTCAGTTATCGTAATGGGCACTGTAAAAATTCCTTTAAAATCCTTTTTTTCTAGAGTTAAGGTAGAATTTAATAAAATTTATTTGCCATCGGGATTTAATTGTAAACTAAACGAAGGTAGTTGTGTTGACTCTGATGGATTTTATACCTTTTAGGACTCAATACCTCAAAAATTTTGTAAAGAAAGCACTTATTCCGTACTTTTCAAGGGATTAGTGACTAAATTAGTCTCTAAGTCAGGAACAGTGTTTTCTGTCAGCATCAGAGATACAAGTTTCTCGCTTACTACTATTGGAACTGAGGACTCATGTGGTCTTTCTATATTGAAAACCGGACATCCGCATTTTTTTATTGACCAGGGCAAAGATCTTGCTTCCTTGGGAATCAATAAAATACTAGAGACCGATTCAGAAAATTTGAATCTTTTCTTAAACGCTAATGCCAAGTTCGTGTATGTAGAAAGATACTTGAGAAATCAGATCCAATCTCTTTATGTAAATGTAATGATATACCGATGTAAAATAGAGAAAGATATGCTTAAAAACTCATTGGCCATCGCATCAACCCAGCCCGACGAGTTTGCGTATAGATTCATGGGAGGCCCCGGATATATGGCTGTCCTCGCCGGCGAAGTTATACACATCGTCCAATGCATTCCGGTTGAAGTAAAAATACGACATGCGACCACCTGTTATAACCGAATTCGAGAGTAACACAGGCAAATCTCAGCATGTATTTGATGCCGAGGACTCACGTCCTCACTAATCAAGCTTCTGAAATTCCTTGTAATTCACCGTTACTCCAACATTACAAACTGAGTACAACATGGTACAAGTTCATGCTGACCCCGGTGGAAACCATACCCCCGGTCAACCTGAAACCTGATACAAGAGGAAGTTGGGGCTACTGCAGTCCCGCCGGAAGAACCGTCATCCTACCGACTACTCTGCATGTTAGACACGGCCGGCAAGATATTCGAGCGCATAATTCATCAGAGAATAGAGGCTGTAGTCGATCCACTCCTGGCAGAGAACCAGTTTGGTTTCCGAAAAGGAAGGTCAACTCTGGATGCGATCAAAGTGGTTGTTGATATAGCCAAGGATGCAATCGCCGGAACGAGATGGAAAAGCAGAAAGAAGAAATACTGCTTGGTGGCTGCTTTGGATATCAAGAATGCCTTCAACTCCGCTAACTGGGACTGCGTTATGCGGGCTCTCGAAGAAAAAAACGTACCAGTATACCTTCGCAGAATTGTAGCGAGCTACTTCACAAATAGGGTCCTGAAATATGACACGAAGAACGGTCCGGAAGTGAACGAAATCACCGGAGGAGTGCCACAGGGATCAGTCTTTGGTCTTATGCTATGGAACATCATGTATGACGGCCTCCTGAGAATAGCATTACCTACGGGAGTCAAACTTGTAGCATATACGGATGACGTAGCTGTCGTGATCGTCACAAAGCACCTCGGAGAGAAAGAAATGGCATTTGATATTACATTCAGACGAGTCAATTTGTGAATGGACATGGTGAACTTCCAACAAGCCAAGCAGTGCTCATCACCAGTAGAAAAACGGTAGAAACTATCAAGTTGAGAGTCGGAGAGCAAGAAATCACATCACAACCATTTATCCGTTATCTGGGAGTGATGCTGGATGCCCGACTAAACTTCAAGCAACAGGTGGAACACGTCAGTGCCAAAGCGTCAGTAGTAAGGGCTAATCTCGCACGGCTGATGCCTAACATCGGAGGCCCAATGCAAAGCAAAAGGCTACTATTATCATCAGTAGTCACAACAGTGCTCACTGGATGATGCACTGGAAACCCAAGAATCATAGAGAAAAGCTGGACCAGTATATCGACTGAATGCCCTACAAGTAGCTAGTGCCTTCCGCACTATATCAGAAGAAGCAGTGTGCGTCATTGCCGGAACCCTACCTCTTAGAGTTCTAGCAGAGGAAAGACAGGCCCTTTACCAACGAAAAAGGTCAACTGCACTGAGTCCTGGAGATCTTAGAATTGAAGAACAACAGAACAGCATAGGCCGATAGCAACTACAATGGAATGCTGCAGAGAAGCGTAAGTGGACGCACCACCTCATACCTTGGATCGACATTTGGCTTAACCGGAATCACGGCGAGGTCAATTGCTATCTGACGTAGATGTTGTCGGGACACGGGTGTTTTCGAGAGTATCTACATCGCTTTAAGCACGATGACTCTTCGGAGTGCCCGTCCTGCCCAGGAGTTGCTGAAGATGCGGAGCACATCTTCGTTGTATGTCCTCGTTTCGATCCACAGCGTGAAGAGTTAGAGAGAATCCTGAACCAAAGAATGCAACCAGATTCACTAGTGGAAGCAATGTAGTCATCTGAAGCTGCCTGGAACGCTACCAACACTTTTTAACAGAAGTCCTCGAAGACTTGCGTTCCACCGAAAGAAGAAGAGCAAATATCAAAAGATAGAAGGAAGGAAGTAACACCTATGCCACCAGAAGGAAGAGCAGTAGCTAGTTCCTCTCCTCACGAAGTAATACCTGGCAATGGTTTCCATGAGGGATTAGAGGAAAGAAGAAAAGGGGTTTAGGGTTGAGTGAGTAGGGGCGTTAGGCCAAACAGCTATGCCTGGAATCCGCACAAAGGCTTTCCCCCCCCCCTAAAAAAAAAAAAAAAAAAAAAAAAAAACGGAAAAAATAAAATACACGAGTTTCTTAGCGAATTTGAACCATTTTTAGCGGTTTTTTGCCATTTACTCAAAGTTTTGATAGTATATGGGCATAATGGAACTCAAATGGGAATTCAGTGCATTGCAATATATAACCCTAGATCTGGTCAAAGATACAAAGCACTTTTTTTTGTGGCCCCATGTTATATACATCACTCACGCTTCCAATTTTTATAAATAAATTCAAGTTTCGATCAACTTACACAAGTCATCATTCGACAAGTATGAGTATAGGTCTCTTATAAAAGTATATGGAAGAAAAGAGTACAAAATACTTTCAATGATTTCTGCAGACTGTTTCAACAGATCAATCCTTAGAGCAGCTTTAATAAGCTTAAAATGAAGGAGGCTCTCGTACAAAGGAAACATTTCCATTAATTTTTCGGGTTTACATATCCAATAATAAGAAAGACAATTATTCAAAGAAGCTATTTCGTTGAGATCAACAAATTTCAAATAAACTGCCATTTGATGAATCGACCAATGCAACGCGTCATAATAAGACATTCTACTAATACCTATTTTCATACATTTCATTTTTTCCACTTCTTGTCGGCACCTGTTACGTAATTCATCGTATTCTGGTCCTTGGGCAGCTTTGATATTTTTGTTACAAACATAATAACCACCAACAAGCAATAGGACAATGCATCTCTTGAAATATTGAACTTTTGTATTATCATCACTGCAATCGATTGCCAGTTTATTGTCACTGTCAACTATGTTAACATCTATTCCAGCGGTCAGTAAGGTAATGAGATTTCTCCTGAAATATGATTCAGCACGTTGATTTTCTAATCTCTTCAAAATTAGATGATGAAGCATCGAACGATTGTCTTCTGTTACAGCGTTGATTTGTATTAAATTTTGGATGCCTGACAATAAATGCCAATCGGTGTAGAGAATCTGAGAGGAAATAGTATGTTAGAGGAAACGACTTGTCCTTGAGATAAATCGAACAGTTAATGTCAGCTCCGTCAGCCAACACTTCTTCTGGTACTTCGAAATTCGAAAACTGAAGAGCTTTTATCAAAACAGTTGACAATAAACTTGAAGGTGATTTGTATTCGACTATATCAAACCCCTTATTCCAAAATAATTTAAGAAACTTAAGAGAATTCTCATGATAAAGAGAAAAATTGCTTGAATCGATAAGATATCTACCAAACCATACCCTTTCCGATATATCTGTTATACCTTTCACTATTTCATCGCTTGTAATAACTTCATTCACGAGATACTTAATCATTTCATATTGACGATGTCTAATAGCTGTGTGCAACACTGAATGTTTTATACCTTTCTGATAGTAGCAACCCCTTTTTACATTCAAGTCGGCGCCATGCTCTACCAATTTTTTTAACAATTCTACATTTCCATATATCTTACTACTCGGTGAATAACGTTATCCGTATCGTTATCATATGTTATGTTAACATCAGCATTTTTACTTAAGAGATAATCGATTAGTTTTTCATCCTGATTCACCACAGCACCATAAATAAGCGTTATGTAAACCTTCTGTACGAATACATCTATTTTATAAGTGACCTTAAATTCTATTATTTCATCAACATTTACTTTTTTATTTTCTATGAGATCTTTCGTGTAATTTAAAGTTAGTTCAGGATAGCTGTATATTTTAACGAAATTAAGACATCGTTTCCTATTTTTTGTTTCCATTTCTGAAGTTATGATGAATTTTTTTTCGATAGTTCCTGGAAAGAAATATTAATTGACTTAATTAAAATCAAGTGAAATAGAGAAACAATAAAATATTTCTAGTCAATCACAATAGAAATAGTAAGTAAATTACATTTTTGTATTAACCGGTGAAAAAATTTTCTGACATGGCCTGATATGCGACTACTCTAACCTAACACGCCAGCCCGGTGCCACCTAGGGACAAGAATACCTAAGCGAACTCAGACCCCTGGTCCTGAGTTCTTTTTACCACGACTCGCTCCTTCAGGGACGTTGGAGTTTTCGAGGAGGAGGAGGAACAGCAATAGTCATAAAAAATAATATGTAATTCACAGCAATCACACATCCTAACTCAAATAATAATAAAGTGATTGAATTCACACTATTTAAAATCAAACTAAGTAATTTAAAACAACTAATAGTTGGCAGTCTATATGCAACAACAAAAATAGAAGCAAAACAAATATTTTCAGACGAAATAAACGCACTACTCACAAATTTAAATTTGAGCAATAACAACATATTTTACGTCATAGCAGGAGACCAACGCAAGGCATAAAGAACTAGGAGACAGAACTACCAAAACAAGAGGTAGATGGTCAGTCAACTGGGAAAAAGAAAATACTGCTAACTTCAGAACCAGCATTCACATTCCGCATGAATCGACTTTTACTCCAACAAACTCTCTACTAGACATCTGCATCGCTGATACCAGACTAAAATTTACAAATTTAAAAAACAATAACCTTGGCCCCACGTTGGGCCCAACATACGCACCTATGACAGCGATCATAAGGCAATTATAATGGAAATAGACCTACAAGGCAGTACTTTGAAAAACATACCAGAAGACAACACAATTATATTACAATACAAATAAACTAATTGGAAAAAATTTACTAAGCATCTCAATGGCAATTATGATCTAAATACTTCAAATAACAAAAACCTATCAATTAATGAAATAGACACATATACAGGGTGTCCCAGAAGTAACGGACGCCATTGTAAGATCTGATGAAAAAAATAATTCTGAGACGAAAAGTCCTTAGCCATTTTTTAATTAGATGCATAGATAATTAATTATTAATTAAAATAACGTCTCTTTATGTGTTAGAGAGAGAGCACCAGTGTCCAGTGAAGTATGTGCCAAACAAAGACACAACTAACTGTATGACTAACTAGCTACTATAGCTAACGTAGTCACCCATATTTACTAACACATTCACACGTGCAAGCGTCTCCGTTTGGAACGCACTTGACTGGACACTGGTGCTCTCTCTCTCTAACGCATGAAAGGACGTTATTTTAATTAATAATTAATTATCTATGCGTCTGATTATAAAATGGCAAAGGACTTTTCGTCTCAGAATTATTTTTTTTATCAGATGCTACAATGGCGTCCGGATCAGAGATTATTCTACATTTTTTAATAACTCTCTGAACCACAAATATTTTCCAGAAACCTGAAAAACATCAAAAATAGTACCAATACCTAAAAAAGGTAAACCTGATAATTTAACATCAAGTTACAGGCCAATTAGCCCAACTCCAAATATCAGTAAAGTATATGAAGCTGTAATTAATGACTCCATCATGGCAAATTGCAATGAACACAAAATTATTTCAGATGATCAATTTGGGTTTAAGATTCAGCACTCTACAATACATGCAATTAACAAACTGCTGTCAGACGTCACATCACACCTAGACGAAAATCTAGTAGGAGCGACACTAATTGACCTGGAGAAGGCGCTCGATACGGTATGGCTATATGGGCTAATATATATTTTAATCAAAAATAACTTTCCAGAACATCTTACCAGTACAATATGGAGCATGATCAGTAATAGATTTTTTCATACGTGGGACGGAAAAATAAAATCATCAAAATTATTTAACATTCAAGAAGAACTACAGCAGGGGACCGTGAACTCACCCACGCTGTTAAACATTTTTACAAGCCACATCCTGAATGCGTGCAAATTAAACCAGAACAACAACACCTTTTCAATCGCATATGCAGACGACCTCATCATTTATGTCGCAGTAAAATGTCCGAAAGAGCTAAAGGAACAACTAGAAACAAAAAAACAAAATCAATAACCAATACGCGAGATGGAACCTACGCGTCAGCCCGGGGAAATGCGAGACCATCGTTTTCAGGAAACCTGCCATGTTTGTAACAAAATCCACAAGAATAAATAATGATAGATTTATTATAGAAACATTCCATCCAGAAACTCGTGAAAACATGAAAGTTCCCACTGTCAACTCCGTTAAATACCTAAGCATGGACATCGTCTATTTAGCAAAATGCAATACTCATCTAGACTCGCAACTCAAAAAAGCACGTAATTCATACCTATCTCTTGACAGGCTTTTTCACAACAAATTCATCACACCACGAGCAAAGATAATCTGTTATCAACTATTTGTACGTCCACTACTAACATACGCAGCTCCTGTATGCTGGAACATCGGCGAAACACACATGGAGAAGTTAAGAATGTTTGAAAGATCCTGCCTAAGAACTGCTTTAAATCTACACTGAAAAGCTGAGACCGAGTATAGAGAAAGAGTAAGTAACAAAGAGCTGTACGACGCGGCGAAAATTCCTAGAATCGAGAACCACAGAATAAAACTCACCAGAGACTACTACAGCAAGCTGAACATCATCAACAACGAGCTAATCAAAAAGCTCAAATATGTCAATAGTGATATTCTTACTAACGCCCAAAAAAGGTCTGCTACAACCACAAGCATTTACAACTCTGGATAAGCTTGGAATAATTCAAGACAGCATGAACATACCGATTCTGTACCATAAGAGCAGACACAAAAGCAACAAGGCGCTTATTGATTTAAGAAATTTTAAAAATAAGGCTAATAAATACTCAACAGCATTGCCCAGAAATGAGCAAAATTACTTTCACAGACTAGATACAGAGAAATACTGGTGGACTGATAAGAACTCCACCACATATAACGAACTCCAAAGAAGAAAAGTGACACTAAATATATAAATAACTCAGCAAATAATTAAAACTATTATTCTATAGATTTTAATTGACTAAATAATCTACAGATATAATATTACTACTCGCTTTATAATAGTGCTCTTGCACCTGTAAATATGTATATAAATCTAGTCTTAAGTTAGTCATAAGCTAAAAAATTTCATGATTTAAGCTCGGGTTTTTATTTTTATATAAAATTTTTTTAGACATATCAAGCTAGCAGTGGCAGAGCCCATCTTGGACGATCATAATTATTGATTTCTCGGAATCTAAACAAGCAACAATATTCTAAATAGAGCAACTAATTAGCAACAAAAAAGCAACAAATTTAGCACCACAAATAAATTTTGTTGCTTGAATAATAAGTCAATGCCTGATGGACGAGTCCATGCTAGCTTGATAGACCTAACTTTTTTTCCCACACAGCTCATCAAAAAGCGACTGATAGATCAACAAAAACTTTAGATCTTATTGATAAACAAAGACCAAAATATCAAAAAAAAAGTTTTCACTAAAAATAAAAATTAGATTAAGAAGTTTTTTTATTTAGTTTATTTAGACTTAAGAAAAAAATGTAAGATTGTTATCAATAATAAATAAACTTTAAACGAAAAAAAAAAAAAATTCCTGCCCACGCCAGATATTCTAAGTTCTAGGAAAATAATTATATATAATTTTATACAATTATATACCATTTCTATTCGATTTTATCGGGCCATTTTTTTTATATAATTTATACATAATTGTATAAAATCTTTTTTACTCGGGAACTTTTTCTTCCATGTAACGATTTTACAATATTATTAAATTCACAAATATTAATAATTTAAAATATACCTGATGAAAATTGATGAATCTTGTTGATTTAGTTTGATTTAGTTGGTTTCAGTTCACGATTTTACTTTACTTTTACAAATGTTTTAATTTCTATACGATAGATCTACACGTCATCTATTGAAACTTATTTAAATTGTGTACGATGATAACACTAGGACGTCAGGACAACGAGAGAGATTTTTTTGGTAAAAATTGTGAGGTGTCGAATTTTAGAGCGTTACTAATTTCCACTTATTGGGAGAAACAAATGTCCAATTATTTGTCTATTTTTTTGGGCCCTTACCCTCTCTCTTAAGTTTGTCTACAATTATTGCATGAGTCCCCTCTACTTGGATCAGAGTGCAATATAGTTTTCTCACTTACTCTTATATTCTATTATCCATCTTTGTGTGTGTATATACGTAAACGCATTTACACATAGACAAAGACACACATTTGTACTGTTTAACATTAATTTATTTACTTAAATCGTATGAATAAATATGTACTTGAATCTAGCATCTCTTGCGTTTTTTTGATTTTAGTTATTTATTTGTAGAAATGTTTCTGTTTTATCATTTTATAAATTTGTTGTATTATTTTAGAATTTAATTATTTAATATTTGTTTATTTTAAATTGATTAACTTTCAAGTTCTATTTTTTTATTTGTTTCTCATTTCATATTCAATTTTTATTATCTAAAAATTATTTCACAAAGTGCATTATTAAAATTTATTACGATATTTGTTTCAACACTCAAATTCTGTAATTAAGTTATTCTAAAATCTTTTGGTTTAAAATAAATCTTTTATCTAATCTTCTTTGACATTACTTAAGTATTTCTTATTTTAAGTATAAGTGAGTTTGCTTACGTATAACAAAACCCCCACATACATCAATTTAATCTCTTTAATGTACCTGCGCCCCAGACTAATTACGGGAATTTCCCTGGGCCTCTTGTGAGAGTCGAACGAGAGACTCAATGATCGCACTCGAATTATCTTTTACAATCATTAAAATTTAAATAAAATCATACTCGATTTTTTTTTTTTATAATTAATAAATATGCAAAGAAAAATTCTTTGCATAACACTTATAATATAAAAAACAAAAATAAAAAAAAAGGCCATTCGGCAGCCGAAATGGAAGTAAATTTCATAATGAATAGATCTTAAAAACTACTAGGATTGTATACAAAACAAAAAAAAACCAGTGCAACAGCAAATTTCGTAATCGGCATTGGAATAGGATGTTACGTCGTGGTTAAATTAACGTTTTTTATTTGTCTTAAAATAATACGAATTTTTATAAATTCTAAAACATATTTTTAAAAAAGTAAAATTTACAGCAGACACTAATAATGACCAAACGCATTAAGTGTCTCGTCTGGACTATTTAAAAAATTTCCCGTCATTAGACAGATCCAAGTTCTTTAAGAGATTAAAAATCCTAAATACATAAGTAAATGGGAGTTTTAATGCTCTCTGCATTGACTGGCAGTACCGACAAGGACTTTGGAAATTTTTAACATTTGAATAAAATAAAACTTTAAAAAAAAAATATTTTTAAGAGTTGAAAATAATAATAAATGTAAGAAATATATCACTAAATAATGTTAAGATAACTAGGAAAATTATTTGAGTAATAATTGAAAGAAAATAATAATTTTTTTTTTTTTTTAATTTGTTTTAAAGTCGCATAAACTACTAAGGTCATGAGCGACTACGGTAGAGGGTAAACTTTTGAGATTGGAACTCGTTTGTATTTCTTGGGCTGAGCAGAATAATACACTTAAATATTGAAAATATTCATTGGTGTACGCCGGACTCGAACCCGGTCCAATGCTTTGGTAGCAAGGGCCGGATCCGATAGGCTACTGCGCGCCTTAAAATAATAATTGAAACAATAGGAAATATTTAAATAATTATTAAATAACAACAATTAAAGAATAACAATAATTACTTAAACAATAATATCGTAAGGATAGTAACTAGTTATTGAAAATGGATATTACTAACGATTAATAATTAAATAAATAAATAAGTAATAACTATAGTAAAATAAAAGATTTAGTTAAATAAGGAAACTATGAATTTTTGTGCATGTAAATGTACTTGCGAGTACACCAAAACATAGATACACATATAATCTATAAGTAAGAGAGAGAAGCACATCGTGCCCTCTGGGCCCAAAGAAGGAAGTTCAAGCGAACATCTTTAGAAAACTCGGAAGAGCGGGTAGAATCTACGGGAAATAGACAGTTAATTGGATACTCTTTTCCCCCAAATAGTAATTTGGAAACGCCCGAAAATTCGAGTCCCAAAAGAACTTCGCATGAACTCTCTCTTGTAATCCTGACCCCGAAGTGTGCGGATCGCCTGATTAGCTAGTGACCGGGTTCCTCTCACGTAGCTACATAGTTTTCTTTTTAAATATTGAGTCCTCGGTCTGAGCCTCTCGTTAGAACGCACCCTCGTGCGAAAGTCTTGCCAGAGACTCCCGTCGAGGAATCGTTAGTAAAAAATCTCCAGGTTTGAGGATCGTTTAAAATCTTAGTTAGTGGCCGGTATTTCTTCCACGTAAACTAAGAAGTGGAATTTAAATAACAAAAGTAGAAGCTAGCGAGATTAAATTTTAAATAGAATAAAATAAAATTATACAGTGTGACTGTGTGTCGACAACCAGGGATGATTAAATTCAATATGTAACTTAAACCATGTAAATTTAATTTCTTGTCAATATACGTTGTTAAAATTAAAATCTAAAAAGTACAATTAATTATATATAAAAAAAAAATACAACAAAAAGACAACCGCACCGTTTTCCAACATCCTTCTGGGTTCCCAGTATAGTCATTGAAAATCACCAGGACTAAAATAAATTTTTAATAAATTATGTCCAAAATTTGGACGTAACAAGGGCGTAATTTTAGAACTACTCACATGATATGATACTCAAATTGAAGCTTACTTAAAGAGCTTTCAGATGCAATATACAGAGATTCAATAAGTTATCCCATTCAAAAGTTATTTGTGTAAGAAAGTAAAGTAATATGAATTTTTAAGACTTTGAAAATTTAGAAATCCTGACATTTCTAAATAACTTGACTGATTAAGTCCAATTTCGAACTTGACTTCGTTATTTATCTATCAAAAAAGTATGTTGAGTTTGATAAAGATCTGTTGCTAATTGTAGCCACTATCGTCCTGACAAGTCGCGTTATATATCCCCTGACCCGGGGATTTACCAAGCCAGGCTCAACGTTTATATTGAATTTTAGCCTATTTAAAAAAATCATTATTAAGGGCACTAGGAGAATAATCTCTAATTAGTTAACTTTGACTTCGGCTAGCTCTTATCTCTTCCTCAGGGCGGCGGGCCATGTTGAAATACACGTCATTAATAAAAAAGGATTGCAGCAAAAATTACTTAAAATTATTCGAAATAAATTCAAGAGAATTACCAAAAAAAATAACAATTTATTTAACAAAATATACGTCAATGGTCGATATTAATTTTTTAACAAAGAAAAAAAAATATACAAAAGTCGTTACTTCGTTTTAGCACATACTCGCAACCATACATCAGCAATCACCCCATACAACAATAGTATATTTTTAAAATAATCATCGTAAAGCGTTGAATCCTCGAGTATTATTTTACTACTCAAAATGCATTGCAAAATTACAACGTGGACTCTAAACGCTGGATTCGACACTAAACAAGAACGTCGGCTTACCAAGCAATTGAGCATTGTCATCGTCGTAGTAGCTCGGCCGAGCTCCCGGAAGAGCTTCGTGCGGTCGACTCAATAAATGATTAATTTAGAAGATGAATACATCTCTACAAATTACAAATTAATTTCAAGAAAGCAAAATCGCGACCATACTTTGAAATTAAATTTATGTTGCGGAGCGCGCAAAAGCGCGTCCGTATCTGTCGACAGTCCAGCCTCGCATTGTCTTCTTCATGGAGAATTACCCGCTTCTTTCTTCGTTAAAGTTAGCGGCACTAATCTTCGTTTCCAGTGGAATTGATCCTCGTCGATAATTAATCTAGGTCCGTATAATAATCAACGGAACTCCACGACAGTTTTTAGTCACCTCTGCTCCTGCAGTACTGACCAACCAACTGTCATCGATGGTGATCATCATATTAGAAAAATGCAGCAAATTATTCATATTTTCATTCATTCACACATAACATTCACGACGTTGGATTCAAGCCTGGAAGGTTCTAATATCCCAAGTATTGGGCGTCGAATAAAAAATTTACCACGTTACAACATCACTCACATTTTTAATTTTTATGAATAAATTCAAGTTTCTATCAACTTACACAAGTCATCATTCGACAAGTATGAGTATAGGTCTCTTATAAAAATATATGGAAGAAAAGAGTATAAAATACTCTCAATGATTTCTGCAGACTGTTTCAACAGATCAATCCTTAGAGCAGCTTTAATAAGCTTAAAATGAAGGAATTTCCCGTACAAAGGAAACATTTCCATTAATTTTTCGGGTTTACATATCCAATAATAAGAAAGACAATTATTCAAAGAAGCTATTTCGTTTAGATCAACGAATTTTAAGTAAACTGCCATTTGATGAATCGACCAATGCAACGCGTCATAATAAGACATTCTACTAATACCTATTTTCATACATTTCATTCTTTCCACTTCTTGTCGGCACCTGTTACGTAATACATCGTATTCTGGTCCTTGGACAGCTTCGACATTTCTGTTACAAACATAATAACCACCAACAAGCAATAGGACAATACATCTCTTGAAACATTGAACTTTTTCATTATCATCACTGCAATCGATTGCCAGTTTATTGTCACTGTCAACTATGTTAACATCTATTCCAGCGGTCAGTAAGGTAATGAGATTTCTCTTGAAAGAGAATTCAGCACGTTGATTTGCTAATCTCTCCAAAATTAGATGATGAAGCATCGAACGATTGTCTTCTGTTACAGCGTTGATTGTATTAAATTTTGGATGCCTGACAATAAATGCCAATCGGTGTAGAGAATCTGAGAGAAAATAGTATGTTAGAGGAAACGACTTGTCCTTGAGATAAATCGAACAGTTAATGTCAGCTCCGTCAGCCAACACTTCTTCTGCTAGTTTGAAATTCGAAAACTGAAGAGCTTTTATCAAAACAATTGACAATAAACTTGAAGGTGATTTGTATTCGACTATATCAATCCCCTTATTCCAAAATAATTTAAGAAACCTAAGAGAATTCCCATGATAAAGAGAAAAATTGCTTGAATCGATAAGATATCTACCAAACCATACCCTTTCCGATATATCTGTTATACCTTTCACTATTTCTTCGCTTGTAATAACTTCATTCACGAGATACTTAATCACTTCATATTTACGACGTCTAATAGCTGTGTACAGCACTGAATGTTTTATACCTTTCCAATAGTAACAAGCCCTTTTCACATTCAAATCGGCGCCATGCTCTATCAATTTCTTTAACAATTTTACATTTCCATATCTTACTACTCGGTGAATAACGTTATCCGTATCGTTATCATATGTTATGTTAACATCAGCATTTTTACTTAAGAGATAATCGATTAGTTTTTCATCCTGATTCACCACAGCACCATAAATAAGCGTTATGTAAATCTTGTTTACCATTATCCCCGTTTTCAAAGTCCCCGTAAATTCTATTATTTCATCAACATTTATTTTTTTATTTTCTATGAGATCTTTCGCGTAATCTAAGGTTAGTTCAGGATAGCTGTATATTTTAACGAAATGAGGAAAATGTTTGCAATTTTTCGTTTCCATTTCTGAAGTTATGATGATTTTTCTTCGGTAGTTCCTGGAAAGAAATATTAATTGACAATTAAGATCAAGTGAAATAGAGAAACAATAAAATATTTCTAGTCAATTATAACAGAAATAGTAAGTAAATTATATTTTTGTATTAACCCATGAAAAAATTTTCTGACATGGCCTGATATGCTCATATGTGGCTATATCAAAACTATGATTTAATTTATAATTTTTACTTTTGAGTTCGAAGAGCTCAAAAACGTCATAAGTGCAATTTTAAGCGCCTAGGTATGGAATTAGCGGGAAGTTGCAGGGAAGCCTCCAGGGTCAACCCTTTTTATAATTTTTTTTTACATTTTTCAAAATTTATCGGTCCGAATCGGTTCAAAGTCACAGGAAATCTAAGTTTGAGAGAACTCTTTAGAACGCCATTTGGTAGGTTCCGATCGTTTTAGTCGTTCAAAAGTTATAAACGATTCACATGCTCACACACACACACACACACACACACACACACACACACACACACACACACACACACACACACACACACACACACACACACACACACACAGACCGTGGCGGGCTGCTAGGACTCGCATCAGACCCCTCCCCAGGTGGTGGATAGGCGAATGCCCGGCAGATATGTCAGGTACCGAGGAAACAAAATACTCAGGGTGTGGACCAAACCCAGCAAAACAAAACGCTTATGCTTATCCAACCAGCTGAAGAGCGAACATACGCCGATCTCCTCAAGGAAATCAAGGCCAAGGTAAGCCCTGTCGAGACAGGCGTAGACATAAGGTCTATTAAAAAGACGAAACACGGAGGCGTTCTCCTTGAAATCGATCCATGTCAAAACATCTCGGGACATTACATCTCAGGACAATTACATCTCGGGACAATTTCATCTCAGGACATCACACCCCCCGGACACCATATCCGGCGATGCCTGATATACATGTCAGCGTCATGTATCCATGACAAATTTTGGGAATTGGGTGAATAAAGGATAAGGGGAAAGGGGGAGGACCTTTTTTCACTCAGTAGGAATCTTTTTGGTGACTGAAAAATAATTCGGACAGCCCGGACCGGGAATCGAACCCGGATCGTTCGGTTACGCGCCAAAGGCTCTACCAGTTAAGCTATCCGAGACCTTGTCCGTAACTATTATTCTGTCACCTATTAACACCTGACTTAAGTGAACGCCACCGTCCATCTTACGGTACTAACAAATATTAATTTGTAGTTTTTAAATTTGTCGTGTGGATAAGTCAGTGACACGGTCGGAGACACAATGTTGTGGGGGTTATCCCGTCACTGAGATGTTTTGTCGCCGAGATGTTTTTGGGCCGAGATGTTTTTGGCCAAGATATTATGACTGGCAACCCTATCAAAAATGGTTCTCAAAACCATTCGCTGTGGACGTGGGAGTAACAACACTAACGTCAACAAGGGCCCTGCGCTATCTGGGGGTAATGATAGACAAGAAACTATCTTTTTGCTAACACCTCGATAATGCATGCCAGAAAGCCAGCAAGACGGTGTCTAGCCTAACAAGAATTAGGACCAACACCATGGGACCAAGAACAGAAAAGAGAGAAAAGTTCTTCTAGAAGCAGTCCACTCGGTACTGCTTTATGGAGCGGAAATATGGGCAGATATATTAAAGCAGAAGACCTACCGGCGAAAGATAGCAGCAGTACAGCGGCGAGGTGCTCTCAGAGTTGCCTGCGCCTACCGCACGGTTTCCGAAGCAGCTGTACTGGTCATTGCGGGAGCTGCGCCCATTGACCTATCAGCGTTCGAGAGAGCAAGGCTACGACGCTAAAATCAGTGGTGAAAACATGAAGGAAGCAAGGAAGGGGAGAGACGGGCAGATGGACAGCGCGCCTGATCCCAAACATCAACGTCTGGCTTTCTCGAAAGCACGGAGACACGAACTTCTTTCTAACCCAGCTATTGACGGGA
This sequence comes from Cotesia congregata, assembly GCA_905319865.3. Classification (NCBI taxonomy): domain Eukaryota; kingdom Metazoa; phylum Arthropoda; class Insecta; order Hymenoptera; family Braconidae; genus Cotesia; species Cotesia congregata. The sequence goes on along the minus strand of CAJNRD030001117.1, from coordinate 7,540,419 downwards.
CATGGGCAGTTCAATGCCTATCTTTTCAAGATGGGTTTGCACAGCACACCAACGTGCAAATACTTCCCAGACAAAATTGACAACGCCGAGCACATGTTTTTCGAGTGTGATCGGTGGAAGGACAACAGAATCAGCATTGAAGAAACAATAGGCACCACGCTCTCCCCTGAGAGCTTGGTAACTTGCATGATCAAAAAAGAAGAAAACTGGTCAGCTGTTGCAGCCTACGCACAGCGCCTCTTAAAAGAAAAAATTGCAGAAAGAGATTAGAAACCAGTAGTAACAAGCAGTAGGTGTCGTGACGCCCAACATGGGCTGGATTGAAGTAATGCTAACGCGGTCCTGATCCAGTCTTCCTTGTAACATCTATGGGGAAATGAGAGAGGAGGATGTTTAGTCGGTATTGTTGCAAATATTGACTTCCGAGTCCTACATACCTAGGCACCAACACCTAGTCCTGGCAACAACACCAAATCCTGGCATACGTAAATGTATTTTACCTCCTCTATAAAACACACACACACACACACACACACACACACACACACACACACACACACACACACACACACACACACACACACACACACACACACACACACACACACACACACACACACACACACACACACACAC
>CAJNRD030001117.1:7509193-7539758 GCA_905319865.3 Cotesia congregata | reverse complement strand
ACACACACACACACACACACACACACACACACACACACACACACACACACACACACACACACACACACACACACACACACACACACACACACACACACACACACACACACACACACACATCAGTAACAACCTCGCGGAGATAGTCAGGGAAGCTTCCTGTGACCTTCAAACGTCGAGATCTGATGAAAACTCGATTTTTTTAAAACGGGATAAAAACAATAACTTCCCGATTTTTGAAAATCTTCGATTTTCTTAGCGGGAATTTAAAAATAGTCAGTAGCGCTACTGCGCGAAAAAATCATGAAATGATTTTTTAAATTTCAAATGAATTTTTTTTAATCAGTAGTTAATACTTTCCTACGCTTGTTATAATAATAAAAAACTATAAATTGTTTCAAAATACATTAAAAAAGAAAAATAAATAATATAATTCAATAAAATGGAAAAAAAAAATTTTTTTTAATTTTCAAAAATAGAAAAAAAATAGTTATTATGTATCCACCATTACCGGATCGGGCTTAAAAGTTGAAGGAAGGATAGAAGTTTCAAATAGCAAATTTTCAAAAAAATCGACGTATGCACACAATTTGGAAAACACGATTAAAAATTTTAAATTAAAAAATCTTAATGAAAAATAATTTGAATATTTTTTTTTAATTTTTTTTCTGAAAAAGGCATTTAAAAACAAAAATTTTGAAAAAAAAATTTTGAATTTCGACCATTATTAAAAAATTTACGTGCAAAAAACCAAAAAAAGAGCGGTTTTTTTAAAATTCGATATTTTTTGAACGAGTGATCAAAAAAATTTCAAAATTTATCCGGAGGCCTCTTTTGAGGGGTACTGAAAAATACCAAAAAATTGAGAATATCTAAAATTTAAATTTTTGAAACCGTCCGATTTGGCGTGGAATGCCCCATATATATTCAATTTTTCTTGAGCGTGAATATTCGCCCGATGGCATGGGGCAGCACGGGGCACGGTGGCACGGGTGAAACAATTAAAAAAAAATTTCACATGTAAAAAACTTGAAAAACTATAAGTGCAATTGTTTAAAAATATCTTTTTAGTTGTAATTTAATTAATAAAAAAAATCAAAAATTTTTTGATGCGTGAAAAAATGGCAAAAATGACTATTTCACCCGTGCCACTGTGTCCCGTGCTGCCCCGTGCCATCGGGCGAATATTCACGCTCATTTTTCTTAGCAGGAATTAATTTATTATTCAACATTTCGACGTCGTGCATTTAATTTTTTAACGCTCAAAATTACAATACTATCTATTTACATAACTTTAACTTTTTTAGAAGTTATAAATACAAAAAAAAAAATTTTCTTTGAAATTCAAAAATTGATATTTTTTGAAAAACAAAAACCCTGTTCTAAAAATTTATGGCCATATCAGAAATTTTATTCACGAGAATTAACTTATTCTGAATTTAATAATTATCATATTTAATATAATAATTTTGCTAAAAATAAAGAACATTACTACAAAACTTCATTGTATTTATAAATACACGTAATAAAAATATTTTTCATTTATAATTCTTACGTTTTATACACTACATCAAAGCAAAATATTTTACTTTTGATAAAAAAGTTACCATTTATTTAAATTAAAAATATCACAACTTACAATAAATTATAACTCTTATTGGGCATACGAGTACAAAATTTTTTATTTAGTCGACACTTTTTCGCTGCTAGTCACACTTAAACTGAGTATCTTGCAAGAAAAACACTATCTCAACTCCCAAAAAATTTTCCTCAGGTATATTTTCATTACTCTTTTACAACTATAATCCTACATTATACAGTCATCTGAAAATGGGGATTATATGTTTACTCACTAATGAGTCTAATGACTCATCACTATTTAAGGAAATCCTTTCGCTCCACTTGAGTCAAAACAATTGTAGTAGTCAATATACGATAAATTAAAAAAAGAAACCCATAAAAATTCCTAAAATTAAATAATAAATAGTATATGAGCTTATAGGCTGCGTTCAGGTTTACTAAGTTCTGAGTAGGGCTGACTTTATCTACCAAAAAATTAATATTTAGACACACTTAAATAAATATACCTTGCATTGTTTTATTATAGATTTTTTAAGGAAATCCTTTCGCTCCAGTTGAGTCAAAACAATTTTAGTAGTCAATATACGATAAATTAAAAAAGAAACCCATAAAAATTCCTAAAATTCAATAATAAATAGTATATGAGGCATTAATGGTTGAAATTTTGAAAATAAAAAAAAAATTAGTTAAATACAAAAATTAATTTGATTCTTTCAAATCAGCTGCTAGTAACCTGTCCGTGATTTGGCAAAGCTGTTCTTCGGTTGTTTACATTTTCATTTGCACAATATAACCTTAACCATGTTTAAGTTTTTGCAGTCAGTGTAAATAAATGAATTAGTTTTAATTTATTGAATGGTCTGAAGCTCGCGCGATACGCAACTTTGCCAAATGTTTTGACTCCATTTTAACGTAGTTTACTTGAGAATTTTTTGTGATTTTTAAATATTAATTTCTCAATCAATATCTCGGTAACTGATATATTTTATTGTAAAAAAAGAAACCTGAATATTTCGAAAATCTAATTTTTAGTTTTTTTTTACTTCGTCTAATCCATGACTGATAGTATAATTTGAGAAATACTGCAAACGTCTGACTTTCTCGTAAGACTTTGAACAAATACTAACATTTAAAAATTTTATTTTTTCAAAAATTTGTTCGGTAAAGTATAATTTAAACCTCACTATTAGATAAATAAGGACCTTAACTATTAGAAAAAAATTGAATTTACTCATAATCTAATATTTTTTATTTTACATTGGCGGCGAAAGGACCTCCTTACAAATATTCCTTACAAAAATTAGTTTCAATAATACTCACCTAACTCTCATTATAATCTTGAATCTTCGACATTTAATGAACAGTTGATTTATTAAGAGTTAACACAAGAATGACGATGCAGGATTTGAAATTTTGAACCTTTTTTCAAGTCTCTAACTTTGTACATAATTACATTTAAAAAAGACGAAAGATACAGGAAAAGATTACAAAAAAAATATATATTCTGAACATATAATGGTAGTTTTTTTTAATTTAAACTCCTGTATACTTAACCTCATTTATACAATTATTATAATATCTTCTATTCTTGTTTCATTATCTACAAATATGATTAATATTAAACTATAATTCAAATTAAAAAATACTGAAAAGGGTCCATTAATTTTGAATATTAGATCATACTCACTTAGAAAAAAAAAATTCTTTTGAAAAAATGGACCTTGTTGTGATAAGAAATTAATTTGTTGAAAATTTTTATTGATTTTATTTCATAGCTGAAGAAATCAACATTTCTCTTACAGTAAGTTTTTTGTTAAAAAGAAATTTTAGATTTGGGAAGAAGAATTTGGTATAATGAATAAAATTTGTAAAAATATTGATTAATTGAATTTTTGATGATAAGCAATTTGAAATAAGCGTACTCAAATGAAAGGCCTCGATGAGCATAACAACGAGATGAACTAATATCTTAAAAAATTTCAATATTAAGGAAACGACGTTGTACTTTTTCACTGATGATATTTTTAATTTAAGCCAAAGTTTTCTTATTCATAATCTGTGAATCTTGGCAGTCGCATAGTGGCTGCAGGTTCCTAGTCAATCATTAATTATACTAATAATAATGAAAAAAAAATTAATATTATTGTTAAAAAAAAAAATTACCTGTGATGTTAAGTTTCGAAAAATCAACATCAAAGTACTCTTCAACTTTATCGTGCAACTCTTCATAAAATTTTATAGCACGTGGATCCCAGCAGTGTTCCGATTCACCACCATCAGTCTTGTCATTCCAACCACCCGTTTGACTTTCTTCATATTTATCCTTGCTAGCTCGCGGTGAAAAACTCAATTCATGATAATAATTTTTAATACAGTATGAATGAGATACAAGACATAAAGTTATTAGTTATTAATAACAGTAAAAACAATATTCTCACTGTAGTAGGCCCATTGGAAGACTCTCAATATTTGGTCCTCTGTGTTATCATCATCCTCAAATAGTCTCTTTGTTTTGTCGCTTTGAAGATCCTGACGCGACGTTTTTTTTCTCCGTGCTATTTATATCCCTGCGGTAATAAATACGATGACAAGCAAACAAATAAGTTTATAAACGTGACATAAGATTTGATATTAATATTAACTGCAGACTTATGTCTAGGTTGAAACTTTCTAGTATGAAAAATAAACTTATTTACGACCGTTGCTAGTCTTTTCGTAATTGGAAGTGTTTTTGTCATCGTTCTTCGCAACAGGAAACACTGATTTCACTCCACTGCTATTATCTTGCATTTCTGCATTTTCAGTCAATACTTAATTTGCTAAGTTTAATTTATTATTTTTATGAATTATTAATCCTAATGAAGATGTTTAACAACTCGAAATATTTAGGGCCAGTTTTTCAATCCGGAATAAAATTTTATCCGAGACAAAAGTACCGCCAATAAAATAAAAAAAAAATAAATAATTCAGCGACGTGATATTGCTCTCAGTTAGTTCTTCATGAATTTGGTCGTTTATTTAAATAAAAATAAATAAATATATCATGAAAATAATAATAACCTCTTATTGTGTCATTCATATAAATTATTTTTAATTAATTAACAAAATTATAAATTAATAATAGATATGTCGAACGCAAGATATGAGCTCGAAGGGCTCAAAAGCATAGAACAGCTACCTCTTTGAGCTCATAAAGCTCAAAATAACACATAAATTGTAATTTGGAGCTCGAAGAGCTCAACAACATTATAAGTGCAATTTCAAGTGCTTAGGTATGGAATTAGCGGGAAGTTACAGGGATCTCCTTCAGGGTCATCCGTTTTCCTAATTTTTATTTTATTTATTTACAATCAGGAAGTTGTCACATTGGAAGTGAATATTTCTATGATATGTGGCTAATGTTTATTTATTTTACTTCAAAATAAGTGACTGAATTCAAGAAGAATTACTTGTAGGCAATATCACCGTGCTGAATTATTTATTTTTTTATCATAATGGCAGTACTTTTATCTCGGATAAAATTTTATCTCGGATTGAAAAACTGGCCCTTAAAGTTAATAAAAGAGTTTAATTTTATAATTTTATTTGGTATAAAAGTAAAATAATAAATGGCATTTACTAGGATACAAGTTTTCTAATTAAGTGACTTGAAATTATTATTAAATAATTGTTTATTTTATTTTTTTTTCTTGTTACTCAAATACTGTTTCTTCATTTTGGAGCGTTCCACTAACTTCCGCCATCCGACAATATTTGTGTGACGTTCGAATTCAGATTTATTAATTTATTTATATCTTGACGAAACATGGGATGATTTCCATGATTTTGATTTCCACGCATCCTAGAAAATAAATAAATATTATTTAAAACGAATTAAATTAAATTATAGTTAATATTCATTTATACACAATTATATGATACTGAAGTTAGCTGACAATTACCAATTTTTCAAATCTTATAAAATCCAATTACAATAATAAAAATAGGGTAAAAAACCCCAAAAGACATTAATGGCGGGGACCCCATTACTGACACTTTATTTGATTTTGGTACTTATCCAATTAATTGAATCATTAATTTCAATAATGAATATATTATTTCTAATCTTTAAGACCTTTAGATCAAAAAAAATTTTAATTTTTATTCCAAGTAGAACATTTTTTCATTGAAAGAAAAAGTGCCACTAATGGGGGTTAAAGGTGCCACTAATAGGGTCTTTTTACCTTTTAAAAATTTTCAATTATCATTTTTTTTAATTTTTACATGTGGAATTATTTTTATTAAATTTTTTTTTTTTTAATAATTACATTGCTATAGAATTCTAAAAAAATTCCTTATGTCCGTAAACTTCAGTATTATACAATTATGTGTATTACTTATAAAATACAAAAATTGTAGTAATAATTAATTATTTAAATTTATACTTACAAATTGTTTCTTACATCATTTACGCTTCTTCCGATAATACGTAATTGAGCATTATAATTCTCTTGACGGACAGGATCAGGATTCTCCGCAAAATAGTTTCCAACTGTTTCAAGAACGTGATTAATTAGAAATTCTTCTAATCTGTCTCTATCAGAGTAACGTTGCTCTGGGGGTCCACTACCGCTTGCCATTTTTATTTATCAATGTCTTTTGAAGAAAAAAAAATAGTTAGATAAAAAAAAAGTAAAATTTGTACAATACTAAAGTTAGCCGACGTTTTTAATTTTTTTATTTATTTTTCAATAATTAAATTAGAACAAAAAAATATTTTTTAAAAATTGCAATTTTAATTTATTAAAATTTCTAAGGTAAAAGTCCCTATTATGAGACACTTTTCAAGGTAGGTTGAACATTCCTGCGAGTAATTAATCCATTTAAGAAAAAAATACACTTTTAATCGCTTTATACGATAATTTGATGATCATTAAATCAATATTTATATTGTTTTTATAGTTTTTTTGGTCAAAAATTAATTAAATTATGGTTTTTTTGGGGAAGCTACATGACCCTATTTATGAGACACTTTAAAGTCACATGTCCCAGTGTCTCGAACCACAGGACCCTATTTTTGAGACAGTTAAAAAATCAGCAAAGTTGATCAAATTTTATATATTTATCAATTTTAGACAATCGTATTTACAAAAGAAGGAATTACTTTTATTTTTAATTAACTTATAAAAAATTTTTTATCAGTTAAACAATTAATCAACGCAAATTATTGAATTAAATCTATTGTTCTTTCTTGATTTTTTTTGTCATTCCTTGATTTGAGCCATTAATTTTTTTTTCTTCTTGTAATATTTTTTTATTGTTAAATTTTTCTTCTTTCATGTTTTTTCTGGATCTAAATTTTTTTTTATAAGTTCTGAAAAAAAGTCACATTAAGTTAAATTTATTGAACATGAATGTGAGGTTGACATTTACATACCTAATTGATGAACTTTGTTGTTTATAAGATTTGTAGAATTAATATTTGTGAGCTCTGTTATAATCTCTCTGGGTTTTGCAGATATAAATATGTATCATCAGTAGAGATAGTTTGATCAATTAGTTTGTCTTCACTGAAGTCTTTAGAAGTGCACTGTATTACGTTATTGCTATCAATTGATGATTCTTGAAGACTAACTTGATTAGATTCATATGTAACCGTAAAAAATTGTTCATCATTAATTAAATTATTTTGTTCACAGTTTATCACATTAAAATGATTGTCTAAGACAGTAACGGATTGTTATACGTCTTCAATAATTCAGTTTTTGTCACATGTGACCCTATTACTGCTCTGTACAACACCCACTGAACAATAACATCCTCTTCTTTTAAAGATAACACTGTCACTGGCCCAGTTCTAATTTTTGCCTTCTTAGGACTAATACTTTTTCATTTAGCAAGGGTAACAATCGGTACTCCATAAACAGCAGCTGCTTTTCTCAAGGACAACTCTGTGTCTTCCATTGCTTTTAGAGCTTTTTTTATATTTCACGAATTATAATTACTTAATCCTTTTAATTTTTTTTTCCTTCATTTTATTATTCATATTGGAACACAACACTTTTTTTTTTTTTGGTTGAATTTGATGATTGAGTTTTTGTCACTTTGGAATTTTGTTTATGCTTCATTATCTCAGCTTTTTTTTATAATTTACTTTTTACTTACTCTGAAATAATAAGAAATAAATAATATATTTTCAGAATCAATATACAAAAAAATATTATAAATTTATCCAAAAGATTTAATTAAAAAACAGAAAAACTTGTTGACAAAGTTATTCTATGTTATGATTTGAGGTTAGGCTCATGATCTAAAACTATTTGACTTAAAATACTTACTTTTAGAAAAATATTTGAGGTTTAATAGTAGCCAATATTTTATAACATATAATTATACTATTTTTATAATTAATATCACATATTAGCAATATAAAATCTTATAAATGTACACTGTCTCACTTAATCGGGAGAAGCCGAAAAACATATGTCCGTATTACACTATACACCGAGAAAAGTGTCTCATAAACCGGGGCATTCACGTAAATAAGTGTAGGTATTGTGAGACACTCAGATTTATAATATTGTAATAAAAAAAAAACGCATAAATGTGTATAGAAATAAAGTTTATTACTCATCAGCTTTCAATTGATATACAATTTAATATAAAAGTAGAAGACACAATGAAATTACACTAATATAAAAAACTAGGTAGCCGTTGTCGTTTTACTATTCTCGGTCGTGGCTTTGAGCACAGATAACAAACCTCGCACTTTAATAAATATTTTTAAAAAACAGTATGGAATTAATTAACAACCAAAGTCGAAAATTGCTTTTGGAATAGATGAAATAATATATTTATTATACTTTTGGTATGCTAGCGGTGTGTTTTTTTTTTTTATAAAATAGTATTTTTATGTAGTGTATCATAAATGGGGACATCGTCTCATAATAGGGACTTTTACCTTAAATGTCAATTTTTTTTCTCATTTTTTTTATGCAGTAACTTATTTATTCGAAAAATGATTAAAGTTACCCAAGCGTCACATAAAAAACTGTCGACTTTTTGGTAAATTTTATTTAACAAAAAGTCAGAAATTAATAATTGTCAACTTAAATTCAACAAAATATTATCAAAAAAATTTTTGTGCCGCTTGGGATTATTAATTAACTGATAAATTAATTTTCATTAAGTTTACAGGTTAATCAATAATAAGCAGAAAAATTACTTACGTGGTTATTTGCGAAAGAGATCCAATGGAAATGTAATAGAGTGTCGAGTGTAGTGGGGTCAAGTGTCACACACACACACACACACACACACACACACACACACACACACACACACACACAGATATTTATGAATGTATGTATATTTAATTAGGCTATAGTGACAGATTAAAAAATAAAAACTAAAAATCCCTATTTTGTTTTTGGTACATTAAAATGGGAATTCGGCGCCAAATTTAAAAAAAAAAGAGTCAAACGTCTAAATATGAAAAATATTTATAGGGTTGCGGTCAACCAGTCAGATCGAAAGCATTCAAAATTATCAAAACTTTAGAAAATTAAAAATTCCGCTACATTCAAAGTTTATAAAATACATTAACTTAAATAGAATACTAGCCAAAAAACAATTTTGTAAATTCTATTTTATATTTACTTTTTAAGTTCTAGTAATTTATTAATTCAGAATGTTGTCAATCTGTCTATTTGACTGCAACCCAAAAATTTTTAATTACTTAGCCGATAAAAAAGTATTTGTTTTCATTAATCGATACGTGCTGCGTTGTTTATCGAATCTGTCTCCTAACTAACCTCTTTTCAAACGTCTAGTTGCTAAATCATCGAACAATAAATTTATTTATACAAATAAATAAACAAAACACACGAGTTCAACAATTTATAATACTCAAGGTAGTAAGTATCCTATTTTTATTTCATGAAATGGCAAGGTTCAAGAATGGCAAAATTTGCATTGAACCAATTGAACCTTCACAGAAAAAAGTCAAAAGGATGAAAAAGAAGAAAGATTTGGAAAAAATGAGGAAAAATATTGTTGCAGCTAAACAGCAAATGGTAATTTTGTTTAATTTTCATTCCTATGTAGTTAAATTTATTAAATAATTATAATTAAATTTTTTTCTGCACTTCTATATTATCACACATGTCAATTCATGACGTAGATAAACATGTTGACTGGGTTAATGCATCGAAAAGATTATTTATAATGGATATAAGCAAAGTCTGTCTTATTTGACGGAAATTCAATCAAATTTCACTTCAATAATAATAATACCCATCAGCTCTTTACTTTGGTGCATAATCGTTGATTCTCTGCTTGATTTTATTAATGTATTTTTCAGAAGCGGAGTAATCGAAAGCAGGAGAAGATAGCCAAGAGTTCATTTGAAAAAACTTTGAATAATTTTGCTGAAATTCGTCAAAAAAATGTGAGTATAATCCAAGTGTCTTTTTTTTTTTTTTTATTATATTACTAAACGTCAAAATTTCTATTCAACTGAAGAATCGGAGAAATTTAGAAATAATGAATTTTTTAAAATGATGAGTAATTCAATTACAATTATTTAACATATTTCGATGCAACTAATTAATTTATTTGTCATAGGAAGATGAAACTCAGGGCTATCCAGATAAGAAAGTTAAAAAGAAAACAATTTGTGCCCGGCTTTTACCTGAACAGGTAAATATTTTAGTTTCTTAACCTTATAATAATTCATAAAACAATTTTTGTTTAATAATTACAAATTTTTCAGAAAAAAATTAATATTTTTTACTCTGGATCTAAATTTTATATTGTTATAAAAAAAAAGTTTGATTATTTTTTAGTTTCTCAATCGAACCATAGAAATGATATTTTCAAAAATTTTTCCAAGCAACTGCATGATTTTTTTCTTAAAGTTCATTAAAAGTAGAATAATTGAACAAATAATTTTTTTTCAATAATATCCATTTTTTGATAAAAAATTTTTTTTAACTCTTTTTTAAAAAATCGACATGTTTAGATCCTTTTTTTTTTTTTTTCAAACTCCGAGTAAGGAAAAAAATACTGAAAATTGCTAGACTTATATAAAAACAATTTATCAGCGATTTTAGGTCGACATAAAATGTTTGTTAACATTAAAAGCTTTAAAACTAATTAAAAAATTTATTTTTTTTAATTTTCATAATTATTATCGTAAATCTACCATGAAATATAATAATTTGAAAAGAAAAATGTTTCATAATTTTAATTTTTTAGACTTTTGATGCCAAATAAACAAAGTTACCGTGAAACAAAACATTTATCAAAAATTTCTTATCATAAAAGCTCTTAAACGATATAAAATTATTTTTCATTTTTTAATCAATCTAAACTTTACAAGCATTTTATTTAATTTTGTTTCTTGTTTCTGTGAATTTTAGTCAATTGGAATATTTAAAAACGGTGCAATGGGTAAAGAGGTAAGAAGACCTGGAAAACTTCCTTTTAGTCAACAAAACGAAGCACGTTTACAAGGTGATATTTTTAAACTGTTAAATGGCGAAGAAATCCCATCCCCTGGGTAAGTTAATATAAACTTTTATAAGAAAAATAATAACAATAATACTAGTAATAATAATAATTAATTTAAGTCACTTAATTAGAAAACTTGTATCCTAGTAAATGCCATTTATTATTTTACTTTTATGCTAAATAAAATTATAAAATTAAACTCTTTTATTAACTTCAAATATTTCGAGTTATTGGACATCTTAACTAGGATTAATAATTCATAAAAATAATAAATTAAACTTAGCAAATTAGTGACTGAAAATGCAGAAATGCCAGATGATAGCAGTGAAGCGAAATCAGCGTTTTCCGCAGCGAAGAATGACGACAAAAACACTTCCAATTACGGAAAGACCAACAATAGTCGTAAGTAAGTTTACTTTTCATACCAGAAAATTTCATTCTGGACATAAGTCTGCAGTTAATATTAATATCAAATCTCATGTCACGTTTATAGACTTATTTATTTGCTTGTCATTTTTATTACTCCAGAGATATGAATGCGAAGAAAAATAGCACGGAGAGAAAAAACGTCGCGTCTAAGGATCTTCAAAGCGACAAAACAAAACGACTATTTGAGAATGATGATGATAGCACAGAGGACACGAATATTGAGAGTATTCCAATGGACCCACTGCAGTGAGAATATTTTTTTTACTATTATTAATAATTTTATGTCTTTCATCTCATTCATACTGTATTAAAAATTATTATCATGAGTACAGTTTTTCACCGCGAGCTAGCAAGGATAAATATGAAGAAAGTCAAACGGGTGGTGGGAATGACGAGACTGATGGTGGTGAATCGGAGCACTGCTGGGATCCACGTGCTGTAAAATTTTATGAAGAGTTGCACGATAAAGTTGAAGAGTACTTTGATGTTGATTTTTCGAAACTCAACATGACAGGTAATTTATTTTGAATAATAATAATATTAATTTTATTTTCATTATTATTAGTGTGATTAATGATTCACTAGCAATCTGCAGTCACTATGCGACTGCCAAGATTATAGATTATAAATAATAAAACTTTGGCTTAATGATTTTTTAATATTTCTAATGAGACTTTACATAGTTTGAGTACTTTTGAAATAAATTTGAGGAATAATATTGCTATGACAGGATAAATTATAAATAATTTAACGGACAATTGTGACGGAACAAATTAATAGAACCAACAAACTATTCAAAACTCCTCCGAAAACTTAACATGAATAATTGACTTTTACTGAAAAATATATAAAACGGTGAAAAGGCACAAATTATTATCAAGACATTTCTGATGAAATCAAATTTAACTATGAAAATTTCTTTCAAAATAATAATATGATTTTCACAAAATTTTTCGCACTCTCTTAATTATTTAAATTATAAATTACTATCGCTGAAAAAATATCAAACCCAATCTACGACAAAGATATACCCGTTACAAAATTTTTCTTAGTAGACATTCACATGTACAAAACAAAATGAATAAATAAACATATGACGCTCATCGTGAAATTCAAATCTATTTATAACTATTTCGAAAACTTAAAATAAAATAACTATTGCTGAAAAGCATATGAAACATTGAAAAGGTACAAATTCAGATCAAGGGCTATCTAATGATACTAAATTTAATTTAAAAAATTTATTTTATCATATCAATACATCGGAGACAAAATTTTCCGTATTCTCTTAATTATATAGATTATAAAATAAGTTAAAATATTTACAAAACTTTGAATTTATTTTTGGCCAAAATATTAAGGATACACAAAAATTTCTAATGAATTGTTTCTCTAGAAAGATTTTTTTAGCGAAAATTCTAATTAAAACAATATAAATAAACTTTTTTCGTGTTACATTAGAATGAATAATGAGTTAGATCTCTTCATTAATAAACAAAATGAAAAATATAATTAATGTGTTACATTACTGAGAGTAAAAGATAATTAAATAACCATAATTAGCTTCACGCACTCTAAAAATTACACAAATGATAGTTTAATGACGTGGAACTTTTACTTCTAGAATGAAAAATTGAATCAAGTGTAAATTTAATCAATTAAATTATAAATACTAAATTTAATAAAATAATAATAATAAATAATTTTTAGATCCAATTCTGGAAATAAAATCAAGGCTCGCAAACGTTTACGAGAGGACCCACAGCAAACAATGCGCATCATCAAATAACAATGACACTGATCCATTTCCAAGAGCAAGTACATCTCAGCCTCATTCGGAGTGGAGTGCTGAGGCGCAGGCATGCACCGGAACAAGTGATAATAACCGCCTCACCCCATTAAACCGATTAACTAAATCAAAACCAACACCTCATGACTACGAGACAGTCGAGGCTCGAATAATAAACGCAATGACATCGTTACCCACTGGACCAGAGTATCCTCTGGCAGACCCATTTTTCGGTGCTACATCACCTCAATACGCAGCCTCGTTATCCACCGTGTCATCAGATACGTTAATCCTGAGTAATCACGGTAACGTCGATAAGACAACTACCGACCAAGACATAAACACTAGTCCAGCTAGCAGATCAGTCGTCGACTTACTGTTTGAAAATACAGCCCAGACAAACTTCATGGACAGTGTAACCTCCGTATCATCGCTGCCCCTCGGCTGGGATGCTAACGCCGAAAATCAAAGGAATTTAATTCGTCGTAATTTAAAGTACGTGCCAGGTATACCGCGGAGAACTCAACCACGCGAATTTTTATTTGATGTTGAGAATCTAACTAAGGTTAAAGCTCCACCAACTCAAGCTCATCCTAAAGTAACACTACTACAAGAGCAAGCACAAGCACATCCCAGAGTTACACAAACCCAAGTTCATCCTCTGCAAACAGAACCTTGTCTTAAAATCAATATTCCCAACAATCATGAATCCTTTCCACGTGAATTCTTTCTTCCTCCATTGCTCGATGATAAATCTCTATACTCTAAACCACTCAACAAAGAATCACCTTACTATCCGACTCCAAGCTTCGTAATGCATCGACTGAATAATGAAAAAACTAAAAATATTAATACTGACAGTAAATCAAAAGATAATTTTATCTTTCCGAAGCTAAATAATAAATTCGTTAATCGAAATCCTTATTGCGAAATAATAAAGCCAAAAAATGATCAGTGGAATATGAATAACCAATTCCTTCCTCCTCTTCCTCCTCCTCCTCCTCCTCCTCCTCCGCATCTTTCAACAAGAACCGCTGATGCCGGGACGAGTTCACGTTATCCTTTTACGTTTTCAGCCAACGACTTTTCGAAATCACGTACCGGGATTCTGAAAGACGACTACGCAATATTTAATGGAGAGAAACACGAACTCAATAAACCCGTAATAGGTATTGCTAGCACTAAACCACCTGGGGAACAAAGAAATTTAAATAGTCACAAACAATTTATGTATACTTCACGGGATTTAAATGCTAAAAGTTTTAAATTGTTTCCCGAGTACAATCATCAAGACGGAACACATCAAATCCAGTCCTTAAATCACCAACACATACCTCAGTCAATGATGTATGAGTCAATACCGATAAGAAAAGATTTTTTCGAGAAAGATAATGACTTGTCACAGAAATCTAAGGCACCAAGAAATTTAGGGTATGAAGAAATGAAAGGGTATGATTTAAATAGAGCCAAGTTGTCTTTTCTTTCAGCAAACACTGATAATTATAAATTGCAAGATAATGGAATCAGTGATACAGTGCTGGAGAATTTGAAAGTCCTGTCGTTTGAAGAAGATCAATACCCTGAAAAGTTATTTGCAGATCATCGACATGATTATTATGATAGTCATAATCATAACTTTGGTCATAATAATCATGATAATCATTATAGTAATCATCATAGACGTGAAGACCCGCATTATTATCAGCAGGGTTATTGTCAGCAGGAACAGCTGGAGAAACATTTTAAAAACTTATCCCAGCCCTCGAAGTACTTTGCGGTGATGAATGAACATCAAAGTTATCCGCGAGTTCCACAACGAGTTCCCATTTACTTTAATGAACCGGGCTCGATAAATAATCAACCCACTTTTACTGATACCAATGCTAGAACTAATGTTGGTTATCATGGTCCTGACAACTCGGAACCGTATCAGCCTCAAGATCTCCAGCGTAAGCAGATCCAATCTGGGGTTCCCATTGCGGTTTTTGCTGCTAAGGATAGAAATTTATTTTTAGGCAGTAAAGTTCCTGATGCGCGACACTTGTTCGATGAAACCAAAGATCCTGGGAAGGATAAAGCTAAATTTGTGAGATTCAATGAAGATGTTAGAACTGTGAGAGCTGGTCAGATGCCCGGAAACCAAGTGCGGGAAATTATTCTTCCCAATGGGCAAGTAGGGTTATTTTTTCCTCAGACTTTTGTGAATAGTGAGAACAATAAGGATGATGGATACTTGAATCAAAATCATTATACGAATCATCGGTAGTCGTTGTTATTCAATAGCTGGCTATTTAGAGTTGTAAGTAGATGTTTATTCGAATTACGGATAGATTAAAACGATTAATATTTAATTGTTTGAATTTTGTATATTTATCCGCATCTGGTTATGCGATTTTGTAATTTTTTTTTTTTTTGTAATAAAAATTGATTGATACTTGGATTTATTTGTACAAAATTTTAAAGTTTTTGGTAATTTATACAATAGATGTTATGTACAAAATTTATCTTTATTTCTTCACATTAACACTACCTGAATTTTTTTAGGAAGAAGTGTTGATAATTTTTTTTTTACATGGTAAATTTATATTGTTAACAATAATTGTATAATAAAGATGTACAATGAAAAAAAAAAAAAAATTGACTCCAGATAAATATTATCTTCCAAATTTCACTCTTACGTCGTAGTATTCAATTTGAATTAATTCAAAAAATCCGCTCAAATGATTTTTTTTTTGTATTTTGAATAAAAATACTTGTTATAACCTGTGATATCTTGTAAAGAGAAAAAAAAAGTACTGCAGTATAGCTAAATATTTGAATAAGCTTCCCTCGCCGCAACTATTGTACCTGAGAAAGGTTCTAATCATGAAGAATAGAATAACATACTCTCCATGATTTTAATTTTAGGCATATCATAGGAAATTTGAGATATTGTTTGAAAAATTCTGAAAAAGTAAAATAATAAATTACGATACCAATTTTTAACTAATTAAATAAAAATACAAATTTACGAATAAAATTTTTCTTATGATCAGTGTACTTGGGAGTAATATTCATTACCGAGAAAATGGCCGTCATAATTTCTTTTTAAAATTTAGCTTTACAATCTGGATAAAATGACAAAGGTGAATAATAGTATTATTACCTGAAGTAGATTTTACTTTTCATTGAGAAATGAAAACAATTATAATGAGGAGAATAAAGTATTCTTTGTTCTTTTAATTATAATTAAAATATATTTTTTATAAATTACTTACATAAAAAGTGAATGCGAAATATTAATGAATTTTTATTAGTTTAAGATTTACTCATTGATATTTTGAAGCCCTAAGATAACAATAATTTCGTTTTCTTTTTTAAATTTAAAATTTTCGTTTCAACAACAAATTCTTTTATTCAAAATATAAAAATCAACTTTTTATTTAAATCTATTCTGAAAGATTTTGAAATTTATTTTTGATGATATGAAAAATAAAAAAAATCCGAGGGTTGTTTATATTTTTGAAGCAAGTCGATGATATCTTGAATCAACGTCATTGTGTATCTCAATTGTCGAGAAAAAATTGTTAAGTAAAAAATTTAGATCTTGTTTTTAAAATAATTGTTTGATTCAATTGATAAAATTTTTGAATAAATAAATTTTTTTTTTTTATTGTGAAACATATAATGAGGAGAATTCGAACGCTTACCGTCGTTTATTTTTTTTCAAAACATAATTATAATCACATTAAAGAAGAACATAAAACCATTGAAATTCTAAGAGAAACAAAACCTAAAATTGCATTAAAGAATAATGCGCAAAAATAATTTTTCTTTTCATGAACAATAAGAAGAAAGTTACACTTTACCTTAAAAAAAAATTCAAATCTTACAAGAGTAAAAAAAATGTTTTTTTTTATTTGTCAATGAAAGCCTCAACAAAGTAAATAAAAATTATAAAAAACTGAATGAATTAAACGAACATATGTCGACAGATAAAAAAAAAGGCTTTTTAAAAAAAAGAAATAATAAAAGATACAAATTCTCCAAGGCCTGACACTGGTTGAAAATTGATAACTTTTACCGGAAGCAGATAGTAAACAATCGCACAAAACACCCGGGAGGGAAGTAGCGTCTACGCCCTCGTTTTTCTCATCAATCCAAAGGACGACTGTTTGAACATCAGTCTGTTGTAACTTAACCACTCGTTTGGGCTTTAACCACCGAGTAATTGATAATTTTCAGTACATAATTTGTAACACCACCCAATAAGTGATACAACCAATCAATTAATGTCAATCGGAGTTAAAATGCGGACTTTTTTGGTGCTCTTTTTCGTGACCTGTGGATGTTTCGCCGGCTCCTGGGATAACAATAATTGTAAGTACAAGCGAAAATTTTTAAAATAAAATTTATAATTGAAAAGTAAAACTAATTCATTTGTTTGGTTATTTAAAACAGCTCGATGCCCGCCAGTGTTATTTCCAAACGGGAAAGTACGATCGCGCGGTCGTGGAAGGATTATCAGATTTAATTGCTTCGAAGGATTCACCCTAGTCGGCAATAAATACTCGACGTGTGTTCGCGGCACTTGGGACACACCAACCCCAGTTTGCGTTAGTAAGTTTATATAAGTTGTTGTTGTTCTTGTTATTTAATGTCGCGGTTAATTTATATTTAAATCAACTTACTAAGCGCTAATAAATACATGTCACCTTGACAATTAATTATTTTATAATTTATATTGTAACTGGAACTTGCATGTGCTGTATACATAGATCTAAAATTACCCACAAATGTCGGGTACTGCACTGAAAAAAGAAAATTAACTTGAATGAAGAGAAAAAAATTTTGAATCGATAAGATAGTTTTGAAGAATTTAATTGTCTCGAATCTATACGAAAAATTCTTTAATCAAGTAAAAATTACTTAAACCAAGAAATTAAGATCATTCTGGTTTCAGCGTTAAAAAAAAAAGCCAATTTTTATTATTTTTTCACACAGATACTATTATAGATATTAATATAAAATTTAATCAGCTCAACTCATATACTTTTGAATAACAGAAAAAATATTTAACTTTATTTTTTTTTATATTTTTTATATGAATAAACAACGGGTGAATAGAACTCTTCAAGAAGTTTAGTATGTCGCTGACGTACATGATAACTTGATAACGGCTCATCTAAAACACGAAAACCAAAATTAGTTACCTTCAATATATAAGTAGCTATTGTATGAACTACAGAAATTATTATTTAATGATAAATAACAAAATGGCTGAGATTGAAAAAAAAAAGAAATAAATAATTAGGCTTTTTCACAGATTTTAGTCCTAAAAAAATAATAAAAATCAAAATTTTGATTTGATTGTAGTTGATGCGATAATAGCTACTACTATGTATAATATTTGGTTTAATGGTTTAAATTTCATCAAGATCAAGTCACTGGTTTCGGATATATTATGTACGTAAGCCAGAAAAACATAGTTCTCAGATAAACGCATTTAAAGTTTTTTAATTTTAAAAAAAAAAAAAAAAAAAAAAAAAACAATTTTACCTAAAATCAATCAGCGATGCCGGCACCATACAAACTCCTTTCAGCTTGTTCAAAAATTAGATTTTCTTTCACTCAAAAATCCACATAAATCTCGTAAAATAATATAGTTATAGTGGTCCGATTACTTAAAAATTTTAATACAATACTTTTAGATATATGTATTTTAAAAAATATTAAAAAAAAAATTATTTTTTTAAAAGTCACAAATCAGAATGTTTCCTTAAACCAAGGAGAATTTCTTAGTTTAACAATTTTTCTACTCAAATCAAGAAGATTAAGTTCTTCAAAATTATTAACTTATATATAATTCAAGTAAATTTTGTTTTCTATATTATTACTCCCAGCTACAGGTATAAAAAGTGTCAAAATTTTTATTTATTTATTTAAAATTTTCAGATTCACAATGTCCAACGTTAGCGACTCCAGATCATGCATTAGTAGCGTCTAAATATAACGGCGCAATATTGATGTACTTTTGCGAACCAGGACACGTATTGGTTGGAACTGCTGAAATTTACTGCAACGGAAAGCAATGGAATGGCACTGCTCCTTATTGCAGAGGTACATTTACTCTATTATTGTTACATAGTATAATTTTATTTTATTTTATTAATTTTTTTGGAAGCGTATAATAAATTTGAGGATTTTCTTTATAACTGTGAGCTTTCAATTGTGAAAAGAATTTCAGATACGACCGCCACGGCGCCGACAAAATGTGATTTTGAAAAACCGGATCTCTGCTGGTGGGAACAAGATCCACGACATGATTTCGATTGGCAAAGACACAATTTTGAGACTCCTAGTTCACACATTGGGACCGGACCAACGTATGATCACACTCTTGGCGCCGGAAATGATGGTATCGTATCGTTTTTTATTTTTATCTTGTGATTATTCTTTATCTTTGACTTTGATGCAGCTACAATTAATTGTGTAGTTTTTTGTTGTTATTATTATTTTTTTTAGTTTTATCGTTATTTATTTCGTTGAGAGAATAAGGAAAATTTTTTAACGGGCACATTTATAAAAAATTTTTTCACAGACAAATATGGTAGCGTTAGAGAATTTTTGATTTGAACTTGAACCTTTTCCATGTTTTTTATGTTTTTTGGTGAAAAAAATATTTTTAATGTCAAGTTTTTTGAGGAGTTTAATAATTCCATCGTAATTTTCATTAAATTACTGGCTATTAATCCTATTATAGTAATATTATTAAAATTTATTGCAAAAGTAATCAAACTATGTATGTTGTGATTAAAAATATTGAAAAATCACTTAGCCAAAGTTATTTTATTCGTTATTTGTAATTCTCAGAAGTTATATAATTACTGCAAGTAGCTCATTATAATTATTATTGTCACTTAACAAAAATTGTACATCAAAATTTTTACAATGATTTAGTTATAATTTTATTTTCATATTAAATTAAAAAGAAATTAAATTTAAATTAATGTACTTTAATGTGTTAGTTTGATTATTTCCTTTGTAATAATTACTTGGCTAACAACACATTGGAATGTTAATTTTGCCTGTTCGGAATAATTTAGGCCAATTATTTCAAACAATTGAACAAACTCTGTTCTTACTGAATGAATAATCGGGTTTTTCATCTATTTATAAAAATTAATAAAACAATCTCGACGCAAATCAATAGATTAAGTGGATAAACTTGAATATAAGTGACGTACTTAAGAAAATCTATTCACCGGCTTATGAAGAAAAAAATATATAAAATTACAATACAATGCAATTACAAGTTAGGATGAATGGCATTACAAGGTAATAGTGCCGTAAGTGTTGTGTGTAAAAGGTAAATACTCTCGTAACTTGTAACTCAACAGCTTTCAGAGTAAAGTCTACAAACTTTTGAAGAAGTGCATTAGAAGTATATGACTCGTCGGATATTTTATTTGAGATTGATATCGCCAATGAAAACCCAATGAGCTGGTCTTGAGTAAACAATTCTGTTTTTATTAGTTCAATAGATGTTTCATCAATTTATGATCGATGCATGTAATAATTGATTAATCGATTTCATTGTAATTTGATTTACGCACACATAAATAATGTTATCGAGTCAATATTTGGGACCTGATTTTAACCGAGTATAATAATTATTTTCATTATTTTTATTATTTTAATTATAATAACATTCTTGTTTCAGGTTACTATCTTTATATTGAAGCTTCCGGTCGACTTACGAATGATACTGCACGAATAATTTCCCCTTTATATAATGCGTCATATACAGACTCCGGATGCTTTTCATTCTGGTAAGTAAATAAATAATTTTCTAACTAACAATTATTACTATTACTTTTCAACATAAAAATAAAGAAAATTAATCATGTAAAAATTAAGAATAAGAGATTAAATCTTGTTTTTTCTTTAAATGTTAATTAACAAAATTAGGTAATTAAATTGAAATAATGATAAATCTTAATTAAAATTTAATTTAATCATGATAATAGGTATCACATGTTTGGCGCAGGAATAGGCGCACTGCGTGTCTACTTGAAAGAAGAAAGTACAGAGACACTAAAATTAATGTTCGAGAAACGGGGCGATCAAGATAATCGTTGGCTACATGGGCTGTTTGATCTTCCAAAGACAAACTCAAGTTTCCAGGTAAGTTTCATTTCAGCTAGTTTCACCTAGCAACTATTTCCATTTCGCACATCAAATTCTTGAGTTAGCTGTTCCTCAGATTTACGTGCTAGACTGGATGCATGACGTGTAATATAATCTAATTAAGTGACACTTTTGTTCGCAGATAATAATTGAAGGCGTACGTGGCATCAACTATGTCAGCGATATAGCGATTGACGATGTCGCTATTCTCCAAGCTGACGAATGCACTCAAGCAAGAAGAATTGATTCTGATACTACAGTCCGTAGTGTTACTGATGATGGTAAATATTAATATCTGAAATTGAAAGACCACAAAATAACATTTCAGTTATTTTATCAATTCAATTTTTTTATAAAACAAAAAATTCAATAATTTAACGAAGTTTTTTTCAATACATTGCAATACCAAAGAACCGGATTGATTTTTTGTTTTAAATTTAATTAATTTGTGAACTCTCAAATTCCAACAAACAATTTTTTTTCACAAACTGTTAATTGGAATTAAAAAATTGAAATGTGATCATGAATTTAAACTTTGTTATTTCCATTTTATGAAATCTGTTTTGACGTAATAACTGGCATCAGATATTTTTATCTTTGAACAAAATATTTTCGGACAAAATATCTTTTCCCAAATTTATTTTATAAAAAACTTTTTTCTTTCTAAATTCGTAAAAAATCAATTTAGACACAAAAAAAAATATATAAAGAAAAAGAAAACCTAAAATTGTTTATTTAAAGTACCAAAAAATAGGACTAAAAATTTTGCAGATTCTTTTGAAATGGGACAGCTGAAATATTACTTTTGTTCGAACTATTCTTATAATTCCAATACTATTATCATAAAAAATAAGCACGACATTCACAATTTTTTTTTCTTTATTTATTTTTTTATTAAGTCAGGATAAAAATATAACTAATTTTACAAGTTAGACATACACCACTCATAAAACGACTATAAATATTGTCATTTTTTCAATGAAGTAAAATATCATAATCTAACGCTTCTGGTTTTTGATTAAACTAATAAAATTAAAAATAAATTACAGTTTAAAAAACAAACAAAAATATGCCTTAATCAAAAATTAAACTAAAAGGTAAAAAATAATTTTTTACAGTGATTTTCAATAAAAACAGAATAATTAATAAAAATAACAAAAAAGTTCATTTTGTTGTTAAAAAAAAAATAAAAACTTGGGGTACTTTTTAAGATATTTTTGTAACAATTTACCTTTATAAATATGCACCAATTAAAAAAATCATTTTCTAATATTTAATTTAGTTTGCTAATAAATAATTTTATTTCTTTGATTAATTTATCTTGAAGATATAATTTTTTTGAGACTTTTTGTCGTATTACAACTAAAATAAATGAATTATTTCCAGATCAAATAGAAATAATAAATGCACTACAAAGTTGTCGCGGTAGATGCGGTAATATACCTGGAATAAATACTTGGACAACAATTATCCCATTGTCCTCGCCCGATGCCTGTCAGTGTTCTCTCGAATGCGCTGAGAATTCCACTTGTTGCCCCGACTTCGCTGAGTATTGCATTCTAGGTAATTACACAAAATATCATTTTATTATTTATTGTACTCCTACAGATAGATTAAACCTTCATACTTGATTAATTCAGCCGTGACAGATTATCCATTGTCAGCGTCAACAAGCGAGGAATTAAATCCAACAACAAAATTAAACCCTTTGATAATTACAATAGATACAAAGGATGAAATAGACCCAGAAGCGTCAAATCCTCCTCGGAAATTGTCCTCGCCTGTTACGGCTAAATTAACGACCAGCGAATTAGGGACCACCGTAAAAACCAGGACCAGGACAACAGACAAAGCTCTTCATCCTGAAACTCCGTTTCCTACTACTCTTCGACATGAATCACCAGCACGAACTACAGAATCTATTACCGTGAAAATCGCTTCCAAGACAACTGATTCAAGTATTAATACCATTTCTTCTGAATCAGATGTTCTAGTTGGTCGCGTTGAACAATTACAGGCCGCTGTGAGCTTCGGTTTGTCTGAAATAATTAGCATTGTCGTAGTTTTGATTGCTGCAGTAGCAATAGCCACTGGTATTATTATTGTTGTGTTACGACGACGAAAAACTTACAAAAGAGGATCCGGTAGCAGTGGGTCTATTTTGTCTGAAGACAGCGATGTTCGTTTTTTAACTTCCGATGAAGTACTTGATTTTAATCTAGCGCGGCCGAATGAGTATGATGAAATTTGATTAATTATTCTTACCGTAGCTCAATAATTATTTTTATTTTTATTATTACTATCCTTTTTATTACTGTTAACAATTTATGAAGATTCATACTTATTAGCGTAATTTTATGTGTAAATAATTATAACTAAATGCTGAAAATTGACGATGATGATGATGATGATGATGGTGATGATGATGATGATGATGATGAAGATGATAATGATGAAGAGGTAATAAAAAAGTAATTTTTTTCTTTAGTTTTTATTTTAATAATCAAAAATACATTGTTGCTTAACGTACAAACTATTTTATTAGTTTTATGAGGTATGACATGTTGTATGATTTCATAGTTATTATGTAATCATAATGTGATTGCTCAGTCTTGCAAAAGCTAGATTATTAGAAGTTGTTTGGATGTTGGTTAATCATTATAAAAAATGGAAATAGAATTTTTTTATTTGTTATTGTATTATAATTATTATTATTATTATTATTATTATTATAAAAATAGAAATTTTTTATCATTGCTATAGAGATAACATTGAAAAAAATCCAATCGCTGCTCATGTTTAAAATTAGGTTTCGGCGGATAATAAGGCATAACGGAGAGGATACTTGTGATAACGTAAAATTTTACAATTTATAAAACAAGTTTTTATCGTTGTTAAAGTATTTTTCTTTTTTAAATTCAAGTAAAAAATAGTTTTATCTTAAACAAAAATAAAATTGAGCATTTTAAACAACCGAATTTGAAACTCTATAATTGCATGAGTTATTAATTATAAATTTTGTTATTTAGCTTTAAAAAAAACTGTTTTTGACAATTACGAGTTGAGAAAATGTAATTTACATGAAAATTTGAATAAAAAAAACTTAAAATTAGATCACCCTCATCTCAAAAATCTCTGAAAATTTTTGTTCTTCACATAAAACGTATTTTTTTTTATAGAAGTATATTAAACCTCTCAAGGCGTTATTACTTCACATTAAATATTTGATTTCGTTTTTGTTTATAGTAAAAATAATCATTTTTTGATCATATTTTACAGAAAATGTTCTCAAAAAATTATTAAAATCAAAATTTTTCGATAATATTCTTTTCATTACAAATATCTCTTAACTCGGCCTTATCACCGGCAGGTATTTTGTCATGAAGTAATTTTTACTTTTTAATAAATTTGAAATAAAAGAATTTCATAAACGATTTAGAATATATTTTTAGCGTGAAATTTATCTTATAAATGAAACATTTAAAAAATTTCTTACAATTATTATTAATAATTAATTTACAGGCTTGAATAGGTCAATTAATTCTTACAAAATCAGTTTTAATCAGCTATGGCATTTTAATAAGACTCAAAAGCTAAGAAATGAAGAAATTCTGCCATAAAAAAAGCATTAATATTAATAAGACTTTAAAAAAATAATCAAATTAAAATAATTTACCATGAAATTAAAATGAGTATGCAGCGATGAGAACTTCTGACGAAACTTCAAGTGAAAATGTAATATCCGTTGAAAAGCTACGTTAAATATTCCATTTTGATCTTTAACTTAATTATTTTATTTAAATATTCATTTTAATAAATAGTTAATACACTCAAGCTTTGGTATCAGCTTATGAAAAGGATAAAAGTTCTTATAAATACAGTAAAACAAAAATTATATTTACTTGCTAAAGAGCTTCAAGTAGTTTGTAATGAAAACTGGACAATTATTGTTCTTAAAAATTAAGTATTCTTTCAAAATTAAAACTAAATAGATTAATAATGAGGTGTAGGTTTGTTAACAGTTCCCCAGAACAAAATAAGATTTGAAGGATCATGTCTAATGAAGAACAAAAAGGGGCGATTGGCGTTGAAAATTTTCTGGCCCCCGGATTTGGCAAGAATAACGCCAGTCGCTGCGGCAGCAACAGTGCCGGTTTCGGTGATATCAATTTCAACTTTATGAAGAACATCGGAAGCATACAAACCAGGATTAACAAAGTTAGCGCTGTTTCTGAGTGCATCCAATCCGTAGGAGGGGAATCCTTTGGCCTGGATAAACCGCAGAAATCCGAGGTCAATCGGCCGATTTTGTCTCTTGCTCCGACGACCATCTCCAGTTAATTTAACTAGATTTTTATCGTGATCGAAGAACGGAGTTGATGAGGTCGCCCTTGGATCCTTAACTTCCTCTGGATTGAGATCGACCTCTCTCTTCTGAACGTTTCTCCGAATTTTTTCGAGATAAACCCCATTATCCCACTGCTGTATATCATAGCCACCTTGTGAATCTTTATACCTGAAGTAATTCTTCTTCTCAGAGAAGTCTTTTCCAGTTACTCCGTAAGTACCTGTGGTGCTGGCGGGGATGATTGGATCGGGATCATCGCTATTGATCCTAGAGAAAATAATGGAATCACTTGTAGATTGAGATGGATTTGGTGCATTATTTAAACCAGTTGATAGTAATCCTAGATTAGCTGCGCCTGGAGTAAACAATGAAGTGAGCCCCAGTGATTGTAATGCACGGTTTAGACTCAAAGTACTTGATAGTTTCATTCGTGGGATTGCGATTATACATGTTGAATTTATCATTTTGTTTATTAATGAATTTATAACTTCTGGAGTGATACGGGATTCCAGGTCATCCAGGGCATTTGAGTTCGTTGCGGTGGGTATTAAAGCGTACATTGTTGCCTCGGACTTTAATGAATATCCAGTAATTGCCTGTAAATCAGTTTAAAGATTATTATTATTTGGAGAAAAATTATTGTTATTATTGAATACGAGTTTTATGTAACAGCTATTGATTTTTGTGGTTTCAAATTTACATTTTTATAAGATAATTATAAATACTGATTGAATATCATGAACTTAAATTATTGATTCCAATAATTTTAATTAAAATAATATATTTTTGATAATCTAATCAGCTGAAGAAATCATCAATAAAGAATAAAACGCTAAAATAATGATAAATCTTTCAGATTTTTCTTAGATTATGTTGACAATAAAGGAAATGACGTACATAGATGGGCGCATTTAAAGCGCACGTAATTTGAAATAATTTTTTGCACCACGCATAATACGAAGCAATAAGATTGTAAAATTTTTTTCGTTTCCTCTCAGCAGTTATTTTGATTGTTATACTCTTGTATGTCATTTTTTTCTTTGATAGGCTTGTTTGATCCCTTTTGAAATTTGATATCTCTGTTATTACGCATAAAATACATACGGTAATTTTTGTTTCATATGCATATGCGCGTCATAATAACAGCTGGAGTTCAGTTCAATGAGAAAATACTGCGAATTTTTCGAAATAGAAATTACATAAAAAGTTAACAATAATAAATTTCTTTCTTTTATTTTACTTTGTAAGCATTATGAATCGTGCACTTTTTAATTTCTCAAAATAAATTTTTTTTAATACTTAAAACACAACTCAATTAGAAAATTCTTTTACTTTCAATACTTTATAAAGCATCTCAAGTAATTAATGAAATAATTTGCCAAGTATTCTTTTGTTCAAAGAAAAAACATTATTATATTATGACAAAAAGACTATTACACCAGAAAATACATAAAACTTTTTTTTTGAATCTAGAACAAATAAAAAAGAAAATAACTTACGGAATCACTGTCTTTATAAGGCAAGCCGAGAATTTTAACTCCAAGCTGTTTGTCTTCGTAAAATGGAAATTCGCCGCCGTTATACATCATATCGACATTAATTGTCTGCCCTGATGCGAGATAAAACGGTTTCCTAGAGTGATAGAGATTAAAAAAAGAAGAAATTCATATTATAAGATAAAGAAAATTGAGATTGAGATGAAGAGGATTTGAAACTTTTTTTCATGATAATGAACTACCTTTTAGTAGCGCCTTTGAAAAAATGTTGGTTCCATTCCCCGTTGAAGTATAATGCGGACGCTAAAATAACTTTACTGTCAGGATACGGTGGCTCCGATAAAATGCTGTTAATTTTTCCCCTTGTCTTCGAATTCACCCAATCGTTGATAATTCTTTGAGCTTCTGCGGGCCGTTGGTGAAAATCAACATTGATAACATCGTTTTTGTAAACATCGCGAGCGATTGCCGCGAATTCTGGCCGGATTGAATAGCCGCTTTGGACGAAAATACTCCCGGCAGAAAAGAGTTCTGAAGAATAAGTTCTGGCAGAGTCTCCACCAAATTTTATCGAATTCAAAAGGAGACCGAACATGTGATGGACTATTTCAGAGTGTCCTGAAATGTCAACTCCGGCTTCAAGTCCAAGGATCCTGGCTATTTCATCAAATGTCCTGCCTCCGGAACCCAAAAGGACGACCGCTAAAGTTCCTGCCAGATTTAATGGCGAGAAGACGATATTTTCTCGATCAAATCCCACGGATGTCCCTCGCTGATTTGCGTCAATTGCACGGTCCATATGTAAAGCGAATTTTGTGACTCCTTGCGACAGGATGTCGTTTACCTGGAAAATAGTTTTTATTTAATTATTTATTAATTTACTTTTATTTTTTTTTTTATGGACAAAAATAAAATGGTATTTAAGTATCATCGATAAAATTAAGAGAATAAGGGAAATTTTGTCTCCGATGTATTTATATGATAAAATGAGTTTTTTAAATTAAATTTAGTATCATTGGAAATGTCTTTTGACTTGAATTTGTACCTTTTTAATCTTTCATATGCTTTTCGGCAATAGTTAATTGTTTAAGATAAGTTTTCGAAGTATAGTTAAAATAGATTCGAATTTCACGATAAACGTCATTTGTTTATTTATTAATTTTGTTTCGTACATGTGAATTCGGTTATAAGTCAAAAATGAATTTATATAATTAAGAGAATAAGAAAAATTTTGTAACGAGTATATCTTTAACGAGATATCTTTATCGTAGATTGGTTTTGATATATTTTCAGTGATGTTCATTTATGATTTAAGTAATTGAGAGAGTAAGGAAAATTTTGTGACGAGCATATTATTATTTTTAAAGGAATTTTTATAATTAAATTTGGAGCAGTTTTTAATAATTTGTTGGTTCTATAAATTTGTTCCGTCACAATTCTCTATTAAATTATTTGTAATTGATCCTGTCATAGCACTTTTATTTTTCAAATTTATTTCAAAAGTACTCAAACTTTGTAAAATGTAATTAGCAATATCAAAAAATCATTAAGCGAAAGTTTTCTCATTCATAATTCGTAAATCTCAGCAGTCGCATATAGTGATTGCAAGTTGCTAATTTATCATGGAAGAAGAAATGACATTTTTATCTCGATTTTGATGAAATAATAAACGATATGAAACTTAAACATTAAATACATTAACCTACTTATGAATTAATAATATAGATACTTGGCTTAACCAAAATTTGCCTTACTCTCTTAAGTAATACGGATAATAAATAAACTTACGTGATCACTCCAATATTGCTCCTCGCTGTTAATAGTATTGTTAGTAATATTATACACATTGGGTCGTAATCCGGCGGCGACATTATTGACATTACCCACATCAAAATTAATTGCCGGTCCTAGATTTTGTATAGCCGGTGAACTCACAGCACTGAACGACGGAAAAGGTCGTCGATATTGGCCTCTATTTCCATAATAAGGCACCGGATTGCTCGGTTCATAATCTTGAGGGAATATTATTTGTAAATCGACACCCACAAAACAGAACAATAGTATCACCAGTGAATTTATTTTCATCATTTTTTAAGTCTAAATAAATTCATGAAAAAATAAAACAATAAAATTATTATTTAAGTACAATGCGTTTCATTGATTCTTTACGGTCGGAAATTTTACAGAAAATGGAAACATCAAATTTTGGAAATCTGTGAGTAAGGAAATCAATAAATGAAAAATATGGAAAAATAAGATTTCAGAAATAATAAAAAAATGATGTGTCTTATTGAGGATACTTTGCAATATCGATTAGTTAAAAAATAGCAATGAAAAAATGTAGTAATCAAAATAATTAGAATTATTTTAAAAAAGATAAGCGTAAAATTATAAAATCAAAAAAAAAGATTTCCGTGAAATTAGACGCATCAGAATATAAACATCTAAAATGACTGATATTTAAAAAAAAAAAAGAAAAGAATAATAAATTCAGACAAGTCGAAAAAAAGACAATTATAAATTTAGAAACATAAAAAAATAGACAATCATTAATATTCGTAAACTTAAAATATAGAAATCTGTTAATATAGACCAATAAATTTTGATATCTGTAATTATGGAAATCTGTAAATAACGGATAAATATAAATTCTGATAATTTTTATAAGAAAGACAATTGTAAACGTAGTCATCATACGAATTGAGAGCGAAGGAATTTAAAATACAAAATATAACAGAGAGGAGATATATTTTCCAGTGACCGCTGCTCCGGGAAGTTGTCAAGTTGTCAGCGACAGATATCCCTACAATTACCAGTAGCTCCTGTGACCGCTGCTCCAGGAAGTTGTGAAGTTGTCGGTGACTCTGTGTCCTGGATTTTTTAAAAATATAAAGATTTATCTCCCGATACTGGTATTAAATATTTTTAAAGACTGATAACTGCCACCAGCTCTTGTGACCGCTTCTCCAGGAACTATTGAAGTTGTCGACAACAGATTTCCCTATAATTTTTATAAAAAACCAAGATTTATGTTTAGATCTTTTTTCATAATCTTATCCAATTATTTTCTAATTCGTGAATATTTTTTTTCTAAATTTTTATCATTCATTTGTTTATTTAATTATAAACAAATAGTTGTGATATTTTTTATTGGTTATAATAATTTGTTATCCATAAGTCGATGGTGATGGATCGTAAGTCTAAATATATTGGTGACAGAATGAGGGTTTGATGCGTTCGGATTAAGCGCACCACCGCCCCGGG